>VZTJ01003038.1:1792129-1809408 GCA_013397795.1 Orthonyx spaldingii
TTTAAAAAAAAAGGCAGGTAAAAAAAAAAAAAAAAAAAAAAAAAAGAAAAGAAAAGAAGGTTCTTTTGCACTATTTACTATTAAACAACAATGGAAGATGCCATTTTTCTGTGATTGATGAATGTTTTCAGTCCTCATCCATCAAACCTATCTCCTATCTGTGCACATTCACAATGCTACTGTCTAATTAATAAATAAACATCAAAGCAGCTGAAATATTAAGCAGGGACTTAGAAATCTATTGCTTAGTCTTTCTGATAGGAACAAGAACATTTAGTAGAATATATATCTGCCAAATATGACAAAAATTGTACAGGAATATTATGCCAATATGATTTTTTTATTAATTTATTTCTTGCCATTAATTTCTGCATTAACTGGCAACCAATACCAAATACACATAAAAATTATGAAAGGAATGAATTTACACCATCAAGGGCTATGGTTTTATACAGTAAATACTGAGAGATACAGTGCAGTGATCCACTCAGTAAATCACTAGATGTACCCTATTCAAAATTTGGCAGCAGTTGTTGTTCCTTTATTCTTTTTGCTTTTATTTATAGCCTGTGCTTCTATGTGTGTCACACTCCTGTCAGAGACACTTTGCACTAGGGGGAAATTACTTCTCCTTCATCTGATATACTATATGCTAGTTTTCTACTACAGAATGTGTTAAATTACAATCATTCATCTAGTAGTGCATTTTTGGTTTCTGTTACCTATGTCTTAATGATATCTAGCAAATGACCAGCTATAGAGTATGCTTCCTTATCACCAGACACACAGAAGAAAAATATCTTTATATATACATTGTTCTCTTCTGACACCCATCACAGGTCTGATTTGAAACAGTTCTCTACAGGGAGCCTAGAGAGATGCTAACATAATTGTTTGCAACTGGAATGTAAAGAAAATTACTAATAGGTTCATGGAGGCTGCTCATAAAATGACTGCACTTCTCATTACAGGATTCAGCATTTATGAATGTGTTCTGACCTAGTTTGATATACTGAGTTTTCAAAGCAAGGACTGTTACATAACGGTACCTTCCTTTAGGACCTACTGGTTGAGATACTTGAGAGTGTATAAAAAAATGTATAGAACTCACTACTAGCAAAAAACCTGGAATATTATGGTTACCTTTATGCAAGCTTCAAGATATCAATTTGGTATCATATGGCTGAATCAAGCATCAGCTGAAGGGACTGTGTGATGGCAGAGCCGCTTGCCCTGTTCTGTCCTGGGAATGACTGCCTTTTGAAGAGGCAACACAGGGGAGATACATTCCCTAAATATCCACAAGTGTAGCCCTAAGAAATAATCTGTAGTTTGATTTTCCTGTATGCAGAATAGACACTATGAGAATGAACATTCCTTAATCTTACTGCTTTTCTGCTGAATGGCAATTGAAATAAGGTCACTATTAACTATTTTCTACTGGAAGGGGCAGTCTGTTAGGTAGCATCTGCATGTGTCCTTAACATTTTTATCTTGTCTGCATTTACATAGGTACATAAATGGATTCATAGCTATGCTGTAGCATAGACAAACCCCTCTTGCTGCAATCTAAATCCCAACACCAATATCCAGTTCCTGAAATTTGCTGTATACAGCAAGATTAAAGCATACACAATGTTTTCTTTCTGCAATACACCCAAATAAAAGACAATGGAAGTAATTCTGAAGGACATGAACATATGAACATGTTAAAAAATACAAGAACAGATCTGAAATATATGTTGCAGCACAGTGAAGAAATGAAAAAATCTGTGAGCTAGGTATGGGCTGAAATGCAAGCCAAAGAGACAATGCTATGTTATATGTTTGCACAGGAGTACTACTACATGTGATTCTAGCACTCCAAGGCAGCAGGCAGGCTGTGCCTAGCCCAAGCCAGCCCCCACTCAGTCACATGCATTAGCTCCAACCATCTCTGATCTGGGTCTAGGGAGAGATGAAGATGAAGATGAAGATGAAGATGAAGATGAAGATGAAGATGAAGATGAAGATGAAGATGAATCCAAGCCTACCTGGTTCTGTGTGTCTGAGACAGTACTGTGCTACTGTGCCAAATGAAGCAAAACTGGTAGATCACTACACAGCACTTCTTTCTTTTACCTAATTTCATGCAAATCCCTGTCTCATTTTCTATTTCCCTCTTTTGGGTTTATCTTTTACAGAGATGCTTTCTGGGTTCAGTCATGCATGGACAAAATGAAAATGTACTAAGACCAGTGGGAGATCTATACTGATTGAAACAACAGCCATGTAGAACTCTGCTACTGAAAAAACCTGTTGATTTGATTGCCTAATGCTGGCTGAGCAACTCATTATCTTGTAATGACAAGCCTGTGCACCCCCTTCACCAGACATCTGGATATGGAATATTAAAAAATGTGTAAATGACAATAGTAAGATATTTCTCCAGTGCTTAGATGACAATGAAGGCAAAGTGGGCGCCTATTGTGGCTACTACACTATTAATGGAAATTATGATGACAATGTTACAACAACTTCAAAGAAAAGAAGAGCCTACCATTTAATTTTGTGTACAATTACGTGTGGCACCTTGTAAGAGATACAAGCCACTATACATCTTGAGACACAAACTTAAAAATGAGAGCTCTGTGAGTCCATACTGGGCCTTGCACAATGTTTATTTCACAAGCCTGATGTCCTTTTGACTTTGGTAAGAAACAAGGTTTGGAAAATTTTTAAGTGGGATATCCATTTGATTTGGAGCATAAATATTGGAGTTTTATGCCTATTTTACTAAACCTTCTATCTGCATGTTTATTAGAATAGCTCTATAATAACTGTAGAATAACTCTAGTGAAATAAAATAGAATTCTAGCAAACTAATCCATATCAATATTATAATAACAATCTGCCATGGACAGGCATTACAGACAGATATACAGCATTTCCTAAGGAACATTTGCCACCAAGCCTTGTTCCTCTGTACAGACTTTTTTTCATGATGCACAGTCCTTTCTACCCTTCCCCTCCTTTCCCCTTCCCTCTGCTTCCATCCTGTCCCCTTCCTATCCCCTTCCTCTCCTCTTTCCTTCTGTTTCCTTCCCCTGCCCTTCCCTCCTGCTCTTTTTAAATATCTAACCTCAAGCTTTGCTATATATGAGCATATACATAATGTTGAAAATTAAACAAATAATATTAAGACGATCAGAATTCTTAAGCAAACAGAACTGAATACTCAGATCCTTTAGTACACGTATTCTGAACACACTAAAAAGATTACTCAAAGAGGGGTATATTTGTTACTCCCTCCTGTTTAGATTATTTTCTGCTATATAATTATATACTTATGACTGATGCCAATAATTTATTATCACTCTCTAAATTCTGTGAATGGAAGAAACATGTGTTTCCTGGATTTAATTTACTGCTGTCAAATTGAAAAGGTACGTGAGATTATAATAGATGCGTCAGAGATTCCCTATTATGTGAATAAAATCCCAGTAAATTAATATTGGTATGATGAATTCATGAATATTTACATTGTCCTTGAAATTGATTACAAGAATAAATAATCATTTGTGCAAAATTTATCAAAGCAGACAGGTGTAAAAAGATGATAAAATGTATTTTTATAAATATAGGAATATATTTCAATGCAACATACATTGCAAGATACCACTTTCTTATTTTGACTAGAAAGCCAAATTTTCATTTCAGAATGTTGATAAACCTGGCAAGAGTAAATGCCATGCTGAAATGCAAAGTCAATGGAAACTGGAGAAGAGATGTCAGAGCACCCAATATGCAGTTTTTGTGACATATAGCAAAATAAATATATTCTGAGTGTTTTAAAGTGCAACTCAGTGGAGTTTATCAGATGCAAAATAACATATTTGTAGAGTAAATAAATGGCAGCACTGTATGGAAAAATATAGCAGTAAAGTGCAACTTAAATATTTTTCCTAAAGGTCTACTTTTCTTGGAAAAGCCAGAAGTTGTGTATTTGATGACAAATAAAACAAGAAATTTATGAATTAAAACACATATTTACTTCCAAGAATTTGGTAAGATACTGAATTATGTAATGCATAAGCAGGTAATTAACATATTAAACATATGAAAAGTATATCTAGTTGACACTTAGACAAGAATTCAGAGGAACACAAATTCACTTACAGTGGTTAGACTATAGAATAAATGAAAGTTGCCTAGCGAAATCAGGAAGGGATTAATCTGGTAGTGACATGTGAAACTGGTCATCTACAGACTGGGGGTTTTCTCAAGAAGTCCAAATCAGCAAACCTCTTATCCCTTCATCATCTATGAATTATTGTATCTTCAGTCAACATTTTTCTTCACAAACAATTCTCCTCTTCATATGATGTCTTGTGAGTCACACAAATTACATATATATATATATATATGTATATGTATATATACTTTTTCCTGTTGTACTGAACAGCATAATTTTTTCATATATATGAATCACAAATATTAATATTTTAATATATATATTAAAGGTTACGCTGATCAGTAAAACAGGGTATAAAAAGTTTTGGATTTTTTTTTAACAAGAAGTAAAAGCACCAAACTATGCATTTGTATCACAAAACATATTTCCATGAAAATAGGAGTATTGGTAGAGAAATAAAGTGGTACAAACTCATTGTGATTGAAAAGAAATAAGGTTGCAAGCCACCAAAGTGATTGAGTTTCCATACTTTTAAATATAATTTCATTGATGTACTGGGGCATGGCCAGGTTTTGGTAGCGGGGGGGGACACAGGGGTGGCTTCTGTGAGAAGCTGCCAGAAGCTTCCCCTATGTCCAACAGAGCCAATGCCATTCAGCTCCAAGAAGGATCTGCCACTGGCCAAGACTGTCAGTGACAGTGGTAGTGCCTCTGGGATAATGTAGTTAAGGATGAACAAAAACTGCTTTGCAATGGCAACAGGAGAGAGGAATGAGAGTATGTGAGAGCAACAATTCTGCAGATACCAGGTTCAGTGAAGGGGAGAAGGTGTTGGAGCAGAGATTCCCCTGCAGCCTGTGGTGCAGGCCATGGTGAGGCAGCTGTGCCCCTGCAGCCCATGGAGGTCCATGGTGGAGTAGAGATCCACCTGCAGCCCATGGAGGGTCCCACGTCGGAGCTGCTGAATGCCCAAAATAGGCTGGGAATCCATGCTGGAACAAGTTTGCCAGCAGGAGTTGTGTGGCCCTTGTCCCCCTATGGGGGATCCACACTGGAGCAGTCTGTTCCTGACAGACTGTACCCCCTGAAACAGACCTGTGCTGGAGCAGTTCATGAAGAACTGCAGTCTGTGGTCAGGACTCACATTGGAGAAGTCATAAGAGAGACTCTGTAGTGGAGCAATTAACTAACAAAATGTGAAAATGGAGGCAATGATAGAAATTTCCAATTTCATGTTGTGTGTAGACAAAAATAAAATTCTTTCAAGTATGATTGTGAAAATTATGTTAATTTCAAAAATAGACCCATATATGTAATGATACAGCTCATGGGTATTCCAGTTTAAACTTAATCAGTGACCTGAATTACTCAGCACAATTTTAAGTGAAGTCATAACTGGCTCCAGTCCCTGGCACACTTGCAGAGCTCACAACTACCTTTTCTTGCATTTTCATGCCTTGACATTTCACTTTTTTTCCAGACATTTTCATCTCATTGTCTCCTCTGTCTGGGTTGGTTTTTTGAACTACTGGTTATTCCACAGACTGAATTGGCTGACAGGCAAGTCCAACCCATTATTTTAAATTAAGCTTTATTCAAATTTGACCTTAACATCACCACTTCAGCACATGATTTTTAAAGAAGAGCATCTTTCCAGCTTGCTGGTACTGTCTGACCCTCAGCGAATAATGTCAATATATTTAGACTAAGTATATTCAAAATTTTTAAACAAAATTAGCATGCCTGCTTTTTGAAAGATAAGGTGCATTTGTAATATGATTTGAAATGGTTGAGTTATAAAGTTCTTGGAAATTAGGGTTAATAATGAAATCATGGAAAAACACTTGAACACAGCAGTAGTACATAATGACTTCTTGATATATAAAAGAAAATTCATATTCTCTTTTAAAATTCCTAATGATTTTTCATTATGCTTTTCCAGTATCCCTGAAGTACAGCTTCATAGCCTATGAAGTACCATCTAATAGAGGCTTCACCCTATCACTATTTGTCATCATTTAAAAGGTGTCTCAGGAAAGAATATATTAAAACATCTTCACTTCCTCTCACTAGTTCAAACCTTTACAGAAACTCAATTTTACAGAAATTGTATTTGAAAAAATATATATCTGCCCTATTACATCATGCAAGTACTTTACTTCAGCAGGTAACAAATCCAAATGACTCATATTTACTTACACAAAGGTTTCACTTCAAAGATAAAATGGCAAGAAATGTTCCTTTATTCTCTTAGCTCCCTTTCAAGGAGCTTAAAAAAACCTTTCTTTTTTTCCCATTTTAAAAAATAGTATCTATAAATGTTACAGCAGAAAAGTACTAACATAAACATGTTCCCTGAAGAGACATCAGTGCATGTAAATTAATTCTGTATTAGATAGATACCAAGCAACTGCTTATTAAATCTATCTGGGAAACTGCATGAACCTTCTGGGTTTTGTGCTAACTGTAAGAAGCAGATCTGTTACGGAAATAGCATCAGAGACAGTTCAGAAAAATTCACAAGAGACCCTGAACTCATTGTTTACATTCATATTCTAAATAATTCAGGTAAGAGACTCTTTAAAATAAAGAAGACAAAAAGATCAACGACAGAAATAAATAATGTATTTTCTTCCAAACTGGTTTAGTGGGTAATAGGGAGAAGAAATAGCTAGTCTGTTGAGTTGTGAAATAATTCAGGTTAGAAGGAGAGAAGTCATCTACTTCAGCCTCCTGCTTAAAGCAGGTTTACCTTCAAAGGCAGCTAAAGATGCTTAGGACTGTGTCAAGTTGTATTTGAGAAACTCCAAGGATGGAGATTCTGCAATCTCTCTGGAGGCTCTGCTACAACTTTGGGCTAACAGACCCTGCCCTTTTGTTGTACGTGTCAGGGAAAAGTCTGCTCCACCTTCTCCATTGGACTGGAATTAAAGCCTCTCCTTCTTGACTTCTCTTCCCTGAGCTAAACAAACAAAGCCTCTTCTTGTGTACTCTCAAGTTACGTATTCCATCTGTCTAACTACGTTAGTGATCTTCTGATGGATTTGCTTTCCTTTATTAACATATTTCCTTCCCTGGGACCCAGAAGGAGACATATTACTTCAGCTGTGGCCTCCCCTGTGCAATAACAGCTCCCCTCAGCCAGCTGGCAATGATCTCACTAATACAGCTGTACTGGCTCTGCCTGCCATGGATGTGATTCCCTTCACACTATCTCCTATGGCGCTGTTTTGATTTTCTCACCAAGACAGTGTTAACATACCAGCACTGCTGAGCAGTGCTCTCACAGTGTCAAGACATTTTCTTCTTCCCACTCTGCCTCCTCAGAGAGGAGGCTGGAGGTGCACAAAAAGTTAGGAGAGGACACAGCCAGCGCAGCTGACCCCGACAGACCAAATAGATATTTCACGCACATGACATTGTGCTCAGCAGTAAAAAACAGAAGGTAGAAGTGGGGCCAAGGCATTTGTGGTCATGGTGTTTGTCTTCCCGACTAACCATTATTTGTGCTGAGGTTCTGCTTTCCTGGAAGTGGCTAGACATCTGCCTGTGATGGGATGTGGTGAACTCATTTGTTATTTTGCTTTGCTTGCACAAAGCAAGCTTTTGTCACATTTCCCCCTCTGATTGTCTCCCCCATCCCCTTGCAGTTAAGGGGATGGGGGAGACAATCTGCACACAGGGGGGACTTACCTGCCAGCTGAGGTCAAACTACCACAGCAGCCTTCTGTGCCTTTAGCTTTTATCACCACAAGAGTGCAGTCCTGGCTCATACTAATTGGTTCAAGACGCACACCAAAGACCTTTTCTGCAGCGCTCTTCCCAGCACATCAGTCTCAGCACTGTTGCAAGAGGTTCTTTCTCAGTGGCTGAACTTCCTGTTTGTCTTTGCTGAACTTCCAGAGGCTCTATTGGCTCATTTCTACATCTTTATTACCTACCCTGACTGGCAACACCTCCCTCCAAAATATCAGGTCTTTCCCCCAATCTGTGGTTATCCATGAACCTGCTGAGGAAGTCAGATGCAGTGTTGATCCCTGAATTACTGGATCAGACCACTCAGAGCGGCTGTGACATCTCTGCCACTGGAGGTTTTCAGCTCTTTACTGGACAAGCCCCTCAGCGACTTAACTTTCAAGTTAAATGTTATTCTGACATAGAAGACCTCTTGAGGTCCTTCCACAACCTTAATTATTGGTGCAAACAGAAAATACAGGACAAAGCCTACTTTTTCTCAATTTTATAAAGTTGTATCAGATCACTAGTTACAGAAGGAATAATTAACTATTTCCAAAAAGAATAATCAACTTTTCCAATCTTGACAATGCTTTAATTACACCTCTGGTAGCTTTTATTCATATAGAAGTGATTTAAAAGAAATAAGACTTGGCAAATCCCCGTTTCCTGATAGAAAAAGTGTATTTTCTAACAGGAAGATAGAAGAAGTAGGACTCTATTATCATTTGAGAAAGGCCAGACATTTCAAATGTTACATGAATTCCATTCTATAGCAGTGATGAACACCACATTGTAACACAAATTATGTTATTTACATGATGCTGTCAGTAGGCTTTCATTCTTCAGTTTCTTCCTAAATTAATCCTAAAGATTAACATATACTGGGTATAACTGACACTCGTATACCAGAAGTTTTTAAGCCTCTCTGTGTGTTCTCATCATGAAAAAACCTTTTCAATTCAAAATTTCCTTTACAGTTAAAAATCATACCCAAAGGCACGTGTAAAACTTCTTATTCCTCTTTCACTATTCAGAGATGTTAGGGTTATGGTTTTATTCATGAAGGAAGGGTCCTTATAGCTCAAAGGATATTCTTTGAAATTCTTTGAGTGGCTCAGAGATTGAGCTATTCTCAATATCTGAATTAATTGGCTAAATTGCACACTCTCTTATCTTTGCAGTCCTATTCCAGTGCAATGAAAACCCAGGGCAGTCCAAGTTGAATTATAATTTGATATCTAGCACCCACACAAACACACAGGAAACCTTAGGAGAAAGTTCAGATAGATAGAAGCAGATAAAATTATTTGCTTCCAGACATCTACATTTTCCAAGGAGAAGCTGTTCATGAAGTTTTCAAATGTGATTGATTTAATACAAAATAGACATCTAAAAATTATTATGTGATTCACTCTCTAAAATTATCTCTATTCCCCTGCTTACTATTCAGCTATGCCATTTATCCATGACTATTTCAGAGAAAGGTAGCTCAAGATGAATTAAATTAATACCATCTCTAGCTAAGGAACTCATGTGAGGTACTGACAAGATTGTTATTAGAGACTCTCCATGTGCTTCCAGCTTCTGGTATTATCTACGACCTTTGGTTTTCTTTGGGATATTACACCAGGGTGAAAGCCTCACGTTACGGAAGATGTCTGTACTATTATTGTTACCATTTCAAGGAATTCCAGCAGCAGCTAAGCACCTGTTTCTTCTTGAGAGAATCTGGAATATAAACAATTTTGTTTCTAATACACTGTAAGACAAAAACAATGCCATGATTCTTGCAGTTTTCACTATGGTTTAAGCACATGCTTGCCCTGAAACTGATTCAGGAAAACTGAAAACTTTTTAATCTTAATGTTAAAAACTCTGTCCTATTTTATAAATTAAAAAGACTGAAACTGTTTCTGGCTCCCACATTTAAGTTAATACACTCATGTTAACATGACACAGTCAAGTACTTGATAACCTTTTTTTTTCTTCATCATAATACTTGAAAGATCAAAATATCTTTCACCAGATCAAAACAAAAATTATTTTACAGTTAAGTCGCCTGAGAATTAAATTTTCAGGAAGGAGTTCAAATATTGTGATTTACCTCTGAATTGCCTTGGCATAGTTAGTTACCAATAAAATTAGGAGCAAGAGCTCAAGCATTCACAGATTTATGCACAACACTTTTATTTGTCTTGGCAAGAGTAAGAAAGCCATATGTTATTACAATAACACCCTGTACTTTTGTTGATGATCGTGTACAAGTTTGGATGCACAGGTTTCTATTTTTCTCTTTTTACAGCTCCCAAGACTAGTCTACAGAAAGAAAAGCTTAGAATTGCAAGAATCAATTAAAAAAAAAAAAAAAAAAAATAAAAAAACCACACAGATACAAAAAACACTCCCTCAGCCTGATTTCAAAAAATCCTCTTGTTCTAAATGGTTTTTTCACATCTATGAATAGGAAGGGAATTTGGTTTCATCTGTGATCATTGACTGTTTTTCCCATGAGGGCTGAAAAGTCCCTGCTCATGGTCTAGGCAATGGTACAAGCTGAGATATTGGGATGAGAGACATCATACAGAGAGAACTGGGAGCAGATACTGGCCTGGCTATACCAGAACTTTCTTGCACAGAGAATTCCTGGCATGTTCATGATGTCTTCTTGTTGAGCCCTAGGGCAAAGACTGCAGTATAAGTAGTGATAACAGATGTGACCTGTCTGGTGGACTACTGTAAGAGCCAATGTTGTACATGGAACAAATACTCACTGTACCTGAATTTTTTCCAGGTCAGTTGTCGCATTCCCTTCCATTTTCCTTTGTTTATCATTACAAGAAAAAAGTAATCAACATCAGCTTAACCATTGCACCTGCTTTGTTTTGTCTTTTCAGTTGAGGAGTTATGTTGAGCGCTTCCTTTATTAGCACTATGGAAAAGCAAGACTGAGGCACAGGGAAGGGGGAGAAATCTCTTTCCTCCTGGAAGATTAAAAAAGAGAAAATGTGCAACTCAACCATTTCTTTCTACATAGAATGTATTTCCCAGCTAATGCAATGGAAAATATTGTTACTCCATTAGCCTATTTATTGGATAATATTTCTTCATTCATATTTTTCTGAAATTTGTTTACTTACATACATTATATATAATGAACTGTCAGATCCTCATTAGGAAATGGCTTGATGTAGAATGTACTAATGATTAATTCACATTGATGATGTTTATTCTTCATGCCCAGTACGCCTCCACCTTTTATCTGTATTACCGAATTATTGTATAACATCTGTACTGTCTTTAACATGCTCACTATTAAAAAATCAATGAACTTAAATAAAACTGATTTTTCAAATACAGCCTACAGGGTATTCTGTAAGAAATTACACCTTGCCTTCAGAATTTTTTCACACTGCTTGGCTAGGTATATTATTTGGAATTTTGTTATTGATAAATAAATGTTTTAGTTAATATTACATTTTGATAACTGATTTATAACAATACTTTCTGCTTTTTATCTTCTCCAAACAAGGAAAGACTTCCTTCAAGCAGAGAGTGAAACGAAACAGCTGGGTTGAGAGTTTCACTATCTTTATTACCAGATTTAAAATCATACCTCCAACTTAGGTTTATTCTGGCAGATTTTAACTACAATATAGTGTGATAAACCCATGTAATTATATTTTTAAAGTAATGCATAGTGATTGACTGAATTGCAAAATTTATGGACATATGTTTGCAAGTTGACAGTGATATTAGACTAATATTGGGACCAACCAGTCAGGACTACCAGACAGGCAGAAGTAGACCACATCCTGCATGTAAAAAACCTACAAACAGCATATCCAGATGCAAAGAGTGGTACAGAATCATAGAAAAGTCTAGATGAGAAGAAACCTCTGGTAACCACCTTGTCCCACTTCCTATAGAGAGCACAGCCTTAAAATCAGCTTATACAGGGCTCTAATCAGCCAGGACTGAGGCATGTCCAGCAAGGGACATTTCACCACTTTGGATAATTTATACCAATGTTGAATTGTTCTCATGGTGCAGAATTATTTTCCTGAATCCTGACAGAGTTTGTCCTGAAGTTATTTATGCCCATTGCCTCCTTTCTTGCTGTCTTTGAGCATCCTTGTGATGAGAGTATCTTGGTGTCCTCTTTAAGTACCTTGGAGGTGTAGGAAAACTGTGACTAGATCCCTCTTGAGGTGTCTCTTCTCTAAGCTGAATAGACCCAATTACTTCAATGTTTCTTCATATATTCACTTCTCCAACACTTCAATCATTTTGGGACCAACAGTGGGACAGAGACACTTCAACTTTCCTGCATCTCTCTTCTGCTGGGAAGAACATAATTGGGCACAGTATCCCAGGGGTTGCCTAAAAAGGGCCAAGGAGAACTGAGAAACCACCTCCCTTGATCTGGTCACTATCTGCCAGATGTTGCAGTCCAGGATGTGGTTTCTGGCTCAGGATGTCTATTTCTGAAATGTGAAAGCATATGAAGCATATGATGAAGTATGTTCCACTGGCTCAAGTTCAGCTTGCTACACACTCTGGTCCCAGGGCCTTCCTGACAGAGATATAGTCCCACCTGCTTGTAGGGATAAACACCCCAGCTTGTGCCACTCTTTGGGATTATTCCAGTTACTGAATTTCACATTCAACCCTGTTGAACTTTTGTGATTCTTGCTGACCCAGCTTTTCCAGCCTGTCAAAATATCTCTCAATGGGTCCTCTTCCGACTAAATAATTTCACCCAGTTTAATATCATGCACAAACTTGGTGATGATGCATTCCGTCCTGTCATCCATATAGTCTAGAAAAATATTGAATAGCATTGAACCCTGAACAAACCCAGTCATAAGTGGGTGCCAGTTCGACTTTATCCGCTGTCCTTTGTGCTCAGCAGTATAGGCCATTTTGCTCCCACTGTGGTCCGTCTGTGCAGTCCGTTTCTTAACCAAATTGTCAGAAGTGATGTTGTGGGAAACTGTGCCAAATGGTTTACTAAAGTCAAAGCAGTAAATTCACAGCTCTCTTATAATCCAGTGAACAAACTGTTTCATCATTGAAAGCAATCAGGTTGGTTAAACTCAATTTACCTTTGTTAAATCTGTGCTGGCTTTTGCCAACAAATCTGCCACATAAGAATGTAAACCCACTCCACTAAGCAGTCAGTCTGTCTACAAACAACAGTGATGCTTCCAGCAGGATGAAAGGCTGTGGTTCTCAGTCTGTGTGGACAAGAAATGAAGGTGGACTCAAGGATTCTTTCAAAGCACCATATAATCATACATATCGTATGACTTTTTTTTTAACTCTTAAATTACAGTTCTTGACTTTTGCTGAAGTGGGGAAATAATTTAGCCTCATTCTGTACCTCAATTTCTTTCATACTTCTGAGAATTTTATTGGGGCTCTAGAGAAGTTTCTTGCCTTTGATATTAACCCTCAATTTTTTGAGGCAGAAATTAAGGCTTTAACATTACTTTCCAAATATTACTCAACACTATGATCACAATTTGGTAGGAATTAAGTGGTAAAAGTTACTATAAACTTAAAAAAATTAACCAAATACAACAAAGAAGATTCACTTAGCTAAAAAGTGGTTAATAAATCAACATCATGCCATGTTTTGCATAGTATTTTAGAACATAACTATATTTTAGACCATAACTATATTTTAGACCATTCCTATAGCACTCTATGTCCAGGCCAGCATGTTCCTTGGGAATTAATCTCTTTGTTCTGATGCATATGTCCTTAGATCTTTAATTGTGCTCAAATATAAGTCATTATTTTCAAATAAAGGTAACTTAATATATAAGGGTGAGACTATTGATCCTACATTCCCTATTTGCATGCCAGACAATCAACTCTCTATGTTACTTTCCATATTTTCAAATAGCAGTGGAATTCTGTGAATATTAATATAATTCATGAGTGATGGACTACTAAATATGGTGTCAATTATATACTGTGATTAAGTAATCATTGAAATTCAGCTAAAAGAACAAAATTCACTAATAGCATAAAATCCATTTTGATTAATGTCCTTAGCATTAAGAATACATGAACTGTCCTTTCAAGAATGTGTGTAGCACCTAATTGTAAGGAAATACTGGAGAAGTAGGTTATTTTAGCTTTTTAATCATGGCTAGTTAACAGCCATCTGTTAATATGCAGGACACCGTAAAGCAGACGGGAAATAAATTTATTTTCAACTGATCTTAATAAGGATAGGTACCAAAATATACAATTAATCCAGAAAAACTTGGGGGAATTTAATGGTTTTCTTCATTGCATTTTTATTTTCAGGCATTTTATTTTTGTGTAGAACATATTGCAATTATGTTTGTTTTGTTTAAACATCTATATTTATTAAAAATACTGTATAGAATTGATATATGTTGATGTAGATATGAGGAACAATCACTTGAATGACAATAAATCTTTTATTGTCGGACTCTTCTGTCTGCCATTTATCCAAAGAGAATATTTACCAGTAAAACTGGATGAGGAGGCAGATCATTCAGAGGAAATCAGAATGGGTATTCTAGGGCAACAAGACTACAGTAATAGAAACACTTCTGTCTACAAGATGCAAACTATGTAGGATGTAACTGACTTCAAATATTATACTATGTAGGATGTAACTGATTTCAGATATTATAAGGAAAGTTATCTTTCCTGTTAATAGATAGAAATTTTGACCTGCATCTAGTCAGTGTAGTCACCCACTGAGTAAGCTACCTTTCCCTTACTGCAGAGTAACTCTACTACAACAACAGTATCTGGCTCATAGTCTTATATTTTCAATTAAAATATTTTACACTCAATTTTTATTATTACTTTCCTCTCATGTTCTTTCCTCCTCTTGAGGAAGGTGATTGTATTGGCTTCCTAGGTCTAGTACCTTTCCCAGTGGAAAGTGTTTTCAGTGTTAGCATGCTTTAGCTTGGCCACATCTATCTGATGATGGCTGTGAAGTTCTATCTGTTCTCTGACTCAGCTTTCTGCTGTTTCTTGAGGTAGCTTAACACCAGTCAGATCCATACCCCAAGCTTTACACGTATTATTCACATTCTCATTGCTTTTCCCAGAGCTCTCAGTTCTGTACTGTTTGTCCAGCCAATTTCTCACTCATCTTTTGACAAGACACAGTTCCCATTTGCTTCTGTCATTTTGTCAAGGCTAGCATTTCAATTTTAACACTCAATAGTTTCAGCAAAACAGCTTAACTTGTTGAGAAAGTTTGACTTCAGATTCCAAGACGTAGCTGTGAGACTCAGAAGATGCAACAGGTATCTCACAAGACATGAAGACTATAATTTAGCATTGAAATACAATCAGAGATTGTAGATTATGAAAGAAATAAAATGAAGCACCATGGCAACACCACTTTGTTGTTGTTGTTGTTTGTTTGTTTTAGTTTTGGCTAAAAGGCATGTTTTTTTCCAAAACAAATCTTTTTATTAAAACAATTTTTTCCTTTTCTTCTCAGGAAAATACAGATGAACTGAATGCAGTTTGACAGCCAAGACAACATTTAAACATTCTGTTATTTTTCCAGTGATTCCAAAGCTAGCAGCTCATAAAGTATTCTCTTTTTCAAAGCTATATTCACCTTGAAAAATGCATGATTCACTCTAAATAACCAGTAAAGTCCATTATGTTTCATCAGAGCCAATATTTCAACTTGTCTTTCTGAAGCTGTTCCAATAAGACGCCACTTTGTAACTACACCTAATTGTTGAACAGTTACGGCATTTTCCCCGTATAAATATTTCAATAAAGGCAGCTACCTACAATACAAAAAATTCCCAGGACTTGGGAGCATGACTGTATTACTTGGTCTTCTGTCAGCAAGAAATTTCCTTCTAATATTACTGGGGATTGTTGCTTTTCAGGGAGGGCAGGAAGGAGGAGGGAAGCACACGTTGCTTGAAATTCTTCATTATATCCTATGGACTATTCTTTTGGAGCAATACTTCAAGAAAAGCAGACTTTTAAATAGGTTTCAAGTGTCTCAGAGTATAGAAGTGAAAAACTGGTAAGATCTTTCTGACATTTGTGATATTAATTTGAAAATCTGCTAAACTATGTAGTATTATAGATGTAAAGAATAAAAACTCTAAACACCAGTTTCAACTTGGCAATAGGTACATCCTTAAGAAATCTAATTAACTCACTGTTATTCCTTCCACTGCTTTTAGGGTTATTCTTCTGGAGGAATCTCACATACATTTCACTGAGTAATCAAGTTTGGTTAGTAATGACTGTTTTTTTGATTACTTGAAATACATTAATTCTTTTGTAGAAAATGAATAACTAGAAGACATTTAGTGTAACTAATTATTTCTCTGGATTTCATTAAGTAGAACAAATAATTATTTAATTCATCACATGCACAGCTAGCAAGTACAATTATCTGATCAATACATTTTCATAAATGATAGTGACATTATAGACATTGGAACTTTTTGATGATATTCCTTGAGATGTTCTCAAAACCGTCTGCCTTTATAACAGGCAACAAGATGACTAGTGTATGTAATGTAATACAAGCCTATCTTTTATCATAATAGCCTATCTTTTATAATAGGTATAAGTCTTCCTGAAATGTAATAATTTTTTTTTCTCTAAATTATAATAAAACTTTTTATGAAACATTGTCTCATTATTTCTTGAAAGTTTTGATTGTTAATTTCTCCTTCTAATGCCAGGTAATATTTCATATGCTAGAATATATTAAAAAACTATTCTTTTTAGCTTGTTAAAAAGTTCTGTCCTTGTTATAAAATTTTCAGATAATTAAAATTAGAAGATGGACACTAAGAAATGATACCTCAAGTATTTGTATGGTTTATTATATTTATCCTGATACCTTTAAAAAATAAACTTTATGTGACAATGTTCTTTATGATGTTAAGTTTATGTAATAAAGCTATTTGCATGCAAAATCTCATTAAACTCACTGAATAAATTCAAATTCAAAAAAGTCATAGGTCTACAAGTTCTATTTCTATCTATTCCATGGATGTTAAGGTTGTGTTCTGATGCTTCTAATGACTGAAAAGCTTTGTCATTAGCTCTCCTTTTCTATCAGCGTGGAGAATTCATGATAGATTTTTGTCTTAAGGTGACTAAAATTGAGCATGTTACCTTAAATATAGAAAAATTGCATCTATGATAAGGAAATCACAATACCTAAATATACAATTACCACTGTCAGTCTTTCAGCTCTCAGTGATAAGCCATGTTATCTGTCCCAAGCAAAAAAAAAAAAGCGAAAGTGAAAACTGTTCAAAAAATACACCTTTCCAACATATGTTCTTAAAAAATTAAAAAAAAAAAAAAAAAA
>VZTJ01003038.1:1809457-2082712 GCA_013397795.1 Orthonyx spaldingii
TTTAAAAAAAACACCCTTTCAACAAAAGTTTTTAAAAAAAAAAAAAAAAAAAAAAAAAAGAAAGAAAGAAAAAGACTACTAACTCAGAAACATGAGGGAAAAAACCAAAATTTGGATAAGTAACAGCTAAGAATGTGATGTGATTTGTGTTACTAACCATTACTATTTACAGCACACATTTACATCATATGGCTGATGTAGTCTTCCTGACCTGTGAATTCTTGTGGATGAAAATCTGTACATGAGCCACAGTGTGCATTCATAGCCCAGAAGACCAACCATAAGAAAAGCCAAAAAACCTGTAAGAAACCCCAAAAGCTGATTCAAAATAGGAATGAACAGTAGGCCAAGGAAGGGTATTCTCCCCTTCTACTCTTCCCTCTTGAGGCTCCCACCTACATTACTGCATCCAAGTCTGGAGTCCTCTAGACAAGAAAGATTAATTAGAATGGTTCCAGAGAAGAGACACAAAAATGATGAGAGCACATCTCCTATGAAGGCAGGCTGAGACAGTCGGGGTTGTTCAGACTGGAGAAGAAAAGGCTCTGGGGATGCCTCATTGTGGCCTTCCAGTACCTTAAGGGGGCTTGTTAAAAGCAGGGAGAAAACTTTTCATATAGGTAGATAGTGACAGGACAAGGGGCAATGGTTCTAAACAGAGAGGGACAGGTTTAGATTAGATGTTGGGAAGAAATTCTCCACTACAAGAGTGGTGAAGAACTGGAACAGTTTACCCAGAGAGGTTGTGGATATCCCGTCCGTGGAAGCGTTTAGTTCCAGGCTTGATGGGGAGTTGAGCAACCAGGTCTAATGAAAGGCATCCCTGCCCATGGCAGTGGGGTTTGGAACTAGATTCTATGATTGCATTCAGTACTGCATTAAAACAATGCATAGAAGTTTAAGATGCTGTGTTCAGTTTTCTCAGTTAGAGTAAGTGGAAAAAAAAGTTCAAGAAAAAGGTAACTGTAGCTAGTGATGTTAAACTCCCAGTGTTCAGTTCATAGCTATGGCTATATACTTTTACCACAGCAGTGGATAAAAGTAATCCTCTTTTGACTTTGAAGAATACTTAGAATTCTTTTATTACAGCAAAAGTCCACAGGAATGAAATGAGTAAATCTTGTAAAGTGGAAAAACTTCAAGAGAGAGATGCTCTCTCTCTTGCAGTAGAGACTGTGGGTGGCCATGGGTGGCAAATTAGATATGAGTTTGCAGTGTAATATGACAGAAAAATGCAATTCCACAAAGGTAACAAGTCATAGAAGATGAAGACAGTTGTCATTCTATATAGCTCACGTGGTATAGAATCACCTAAACATGCCATTCTATCGACATCAGAGAAGTTGTCATTGGAGATATATGACTTGAGAAGATAATTTGTGTTGAAGGATTGTATATTTGAAGTAAAAAAAAAAAAGATAATTAGAAAGATGTAGGTGGGTGGACAAGACGATTACTCACTGATAATTTCCTATATATAACTGAAGAAAGAAAATGATTGGTGGGATTAACTATTTGTTGTGCTACTGGAACTAAGAGTGCTACTGGAATGCGACTGCAGCTCTGCAACAGTAGAGCTAAATCCGTCTCAAAGCTTACCAGAACATGCAACAAATCTGTTTCACTAAAATGATGATATACTAATACCTTTATTAATCTTCAGAATATAATTTCATCTTATTTTATGGAATGAAAACAAGGAGAAAAAGATATGGTAATGCGATTAATTAATGCCCAACACAGCTGCTCACTCAGTACCCCACAGTGGGATGAGAAAGAGAATTGGAAGAAAAAAGGTAAGAAAAACTCATGGGTTTAGAAAAAGAGAGTTTAATGGGGAAAGTAAAGCTGTGCATGCAAACAGAAAAAACAAGGAATTAATTCACTGCTTCTCATCAGTAGTCAGGTGCTCAGCCATCTCTAGCAAAGCAGAGTTCCATCATGCCTGTTACTTGGGAAGACAAACATCCCTCACTTCCTTCTTCTCCCAGTTTTATATGCTAAGAATGACATCATATGGTATGGTATGGCATGTCCCTTTGGTTAGCTGGGCACAGCTGTCCAGCTATGGCCTCTCCCACCTCCTTGTGCATACCCAGCCTTTTGCCAGGAGGGCAGTGTGAGAAACAGAAAAGGCTTTGCTGTGCAAGCACCACTTAGCAAGAAACATTGGTATAATACCAACAATTATTTTGTCACAAAACCAAACAGTGCATTATGTGAGGTGATATGAGGAACATTGACTCCATACTAACCTAAAACAATACGAATCTAAAAAAATGTAAAGGTTCGTTTTGGATGACAAGAAAGTTAATTTCATGAAAAGGAAGCTAAATGAACTTGCTTTAAAAAAAGAAACTTGAACTTGACCAAGAAGTTCAAAGAACAGCATATTTTTAACTAAATCCCAGTTAGCAAAGCTGAATAATTCTCATGGAATTATGTGCAATCTGTACTATGCTCTGTTTCTCTCCTGGTAGATGTACAGGCTCCCCATCCAGCTGTCAAAGCAAGCTCTTTGTTCTCTGAAAGTCCAACTGACGGAGTTGGCAGAGTCTGAGTTACTAGCTTAAGGAAGAAAGCTGCTGAATCCTCTCAGGGAGTACTTGCAGATTGTTTATGGACTGAATTCCTGCCTACTAAGTAGAAAGAGTAACCAGACAGCCAATTTCCTGTCTAACCACAGTTTATGAAAAATAGACTGGAGAGAATAACCATGTCTAGTTTTGAAGGCAGACTAGAAGTTCAGACACGTCTTCTGCATTTCTAACCACAATGGATTAACATTTCCTTGTGTGACAGTGCCCATCAGTGATGAACTTGTCATTCAAAGTTGGTCTGCAAGGATATCTTTTATCTACAAGGATAAGTATCTTTTCCCAGCCCTTTTATTTTTTTCAATTCATAAACAGTAAAGAAGTAAAACACGTGGCAAGGTTGCACTAAAATATAGAACTATAATAAATTGCACTACGAGAAGGCAGGGAAATGATACAGAGAGACGACATATTCCCATGAAGTACAGCATGGTTTACCATCCACATTCAGGTAAATAAAAATATATTTCTCATTCAGTTAAAAAATATTAAGGAAGATACAAAAAAAATATTTATGTGAAATTTAGTGAAAGAAACATTTAATAAAGTTTCTTGATGAGAAACATTCATCACCTATAGAAAGGATAAAAGTCAGTGAATTTTTTATTTAAATGTTTCCCTGAGAAGGTACATACAGACTTTTTCATCAACCTGTGATTTTGTTTGTTAAATCAAATACATTTCCATAAGCAGTTTCAAATATTTACATGAACAGTCATAAATATATATTAATAGCAGGCAGCTAGAGAGATATTATATGTATATTTTAAAATGAGTTTTTGTTTATACAAATGTGGTTTTATCATTGATATGTAAGTTGAATTTCTAGGTATCATAAGAAATCTAAAAAGACTAAACTGAAACTACACATGTAACCAAGAAAGTTTATATTGAACTTATTTAATAAAAATGTCAGTAAGATGCAGTCAATGGCTCAATGATCAAGTTGAGATCAGTGTCAAATGGCATTTCTCAGGGGTAACTCTTTGGACCAACATTGTTTAACATCTTTGTTGGCACTAGGACAACAGGATTGAATGCACCCTCGGACAACTTTGCTGACTACACCAATCTGCGTGGTGCAGTTGAGATGCTTCAGGGTAGGGATGACATCCAGACGGACCCTGACCCTTGAGAGGTAGTTAAAAAATGTAAAATGCAGGATACTGTACCTGGGACAGGGCAATCTCAAACACAAATACAAGTTGGGCAGAGATTTGGCAAAGGTTTGACAAGGTTTGCAAGAAGCTTCACAGAAAAGGACTTTGGGGTACAAGGGTGTCTAGTGAGAGGGCAAGGGTTGGATGGATTCTAGTACCTAAAGGGGGCTTACGAACACAAGGGAGAGGGACTTTTTCTACAGGTAGATAGTGTCAAGGACAAGGTGCAATGGTTTCAAACTGAAAGAGGGCAGATTATTTTAGATGTTAGGAAGAAATTCTTTACTGTAAAAGTGGTGAGGTACTGGAACAGGTTTTCTGGAGAAGTTGTGGATATCTCATTCCTGGAAGTGTTCAAGACCAAGTTGGGTTAAAAACCAGTGGAAGGTGTCTCTGCAGGAGTGCTGGAACTAGATGGTCTTTAAAGTCTCTTCCAATCCAAAGCATTCTATGGTTCTGTGCAGATACTCTGTTCATAAAAATATCTGCATCAAAGAAAAACATACCCAGGCACAAGGTGCATAGATGAACAAGTTGTCTAAAGTGTACAATCTATTTAAGGAAAGACATAAAGAAGAGTAGCTGTCCTACTACATCCTAGAGTTAGAGAAAATGAAAATATTTTTTGAAGAACCAATTAACCTTGCAAAGAGATCCCAATTTAACCATGTAGATCATCATTAAATTTGATCATAACTAGGATCATGGGTAAAGCCACCCCTACATTTGCTATATTATGCTGTAGTAAATTCCAGTGAGTTGTGCATGTGTTCCTTTCTTAAAAAAGAGTTATGAAAAATTGATCACTGGTGACCTTTATGTTATTTCTATTTACATCAGCATTGCTTTATTGTTTCTAAAGTGAACTGTGTGAATCTGGGCTCAGGACTTTCTGGTTCTTCTTGGACTGAGTACCTGACCTGAGGTCTGCCTATGGAAATTGGAAGCAACAACAGATTAATAATGTGAGCAGCCTAGATTATAAATTGGTTGCAGCAAAACCATGCTATTAATTAACTTAAATTTTTATTTTTAATTGGGGGAGTCATATGCAGAGAGGGTGCAGTTTCTCTCAAACAGTGTACTTCAACAATTCAAGCAGTAGCTTCACTATTTCAGTCCTGAGTTATCCTCTAAAAAAAACTGCCAGTTATGCTGAACTTAATAAAATTGTGTGGTAGCTTTTGTGAGGTTTCATTTTATTGAACTTTTTAATTGCATCTTATTACAGCTAATTTTCACTGTTTGTACAGGCTGCAATTTTGCTTTTATCATCCTGCTACACATGTCATCCTTCATATTATTTTTTTGATGATTCACATTTAGTTATAATACATACACATTTTTCACTTGTCCTTTTCAGATCCAGACAGTGGATTAAAGCAAAACATTGTGCTTTATTAAAGTAGATGAACTGTTTTAGGAATCTTAAAGGTATCATGTGAAGAAGAGAGAAAAAAACTATGTGAATAAAAAAAACCCTCCAAAATTCATTTGTAAAGATGAAAGAATGGCATCAGAATTATGCTAAGGAGGTCTCTGTCCACTTTTACTGCAGTGTCTTTAGTCACAGAGTGAATCACATCAGCTGGTATTCATCTCATCCCAGATATCTTCTGCTGTCTAAAACTTTGTTTTCTGAATGTAAGCTCTCTCAGTTTAAACCGTGATACAAAAGACTGGTACCTCTAGCAAAATGTTCATCTCACCTGTATTAATGTTGTCTATACAACTACAAAATAGGGAAAATAAACTGTAATATATCCAACTATTTTCTATTTTGTTTCCAACAATGATGATTGCCCTTATACAAACAAACAAGCAAACCTTATTGAACTCTCTGGATCATATTAATACTGAAAATGAAAAAAACATGTAGAAAGAATGTTATATAATTGCTCCTGCTATAAACCAGGCATCATGACACTATTATAATACCAATAGAACAATACTTTCTGTCATGTGTTTCATTTGACGTTTTATATGAATATAATGGAAATACATATAAATTTAAATAACATACAACAAAAAGATGAGCAGCACAAGAGTAATGCAGAAATGTCTTTTGAAACCTAAGAAGGGAGGTTGTCATGGAAACAGCCGAGCTAGAAATCTTTTTGTTGCTACAATTTTATTCAGCTGCTGCTTATTTTTTTTGTTATTTTAATAAATTAATCTTCCTGAAGTCATTCATGATTTTATTTTTTTTTTCAGAATAAGGTGTTATGTTAAGAACTTTTCAGATGCAAAGAAAAGACTAATGGCATATTCATGGACACTGAAACATACAAAAATGAAAATTTCCAGTTTACTCCTACTCTCATCTACCTGAAAGACTAAAAGAAAAAGGTGAGTACAAGAGTGAGTCATTCCCTTCATAAAAGGGTATCATGACACCCTACACAATGTTTTGCTTCAAGTGAACTAAAGGAAGAAGAAAACCTGTGAAAACAGTCTCACTAAATTTGAAATACTTAAATTATTTATCCTCCATTAATAAAACACATGAGCTGAAAAGTTTAACTAACAGAACACATCTATAAGAGTAATTTTTTTTAAAAAGTTTAAAATTAAAGCAAGTAAAATATATAAGTACGAGGTTGACCAGAAAAGAAACACAAGTACTCAGTAACAAAAGAGAAAAAAATCTTCCTAACCAGCCTGTCTGAAAAAAACAGGAATTTAATTAGTCTATATGAACATACTTGCAACAAATACAAGTTTCTAAATATTAGTTTTCATAGAGAAAAAAAGGTGAAATAACAAAGAAAGTAGAATGGAAAGGGTAACAAGTGGTGCATCTTCAGAAAACCTGAAGGAAGCAATATAAAGCAAACTTAAAAGCAAACACAAAGAATTAATAGAGTTTTAATGAGCAATATAAATATCCAAAATGAAAAATCCACCAGGGACTAATAAAAATGATCTGAAGACTGAGCGATGTAAAAGAAGAAGAATGTACAAAGAAACTAAAAGGCAATAAAACATACAGGAAATGAATCCATGGGTTTGAAAATGTACATGTTATTTCTTGGAACAAGAGTAGATCTAAGACTCTCCATGGATACTTTTTTCCCTACTAAACATGCTGATTTACTGATAGGTAAAAAGATTTTTGTACACATTAATCTTAACAAAGGTTGGAGCACAACATAGGTCCTTTAGGATTTTTCCATCAATTATCTGCACTTCAATTTTCTGATAGATTGTGTGGAGAATTACATTCACTCTATGTTGAACCAACACCACGTTAGTTCCAACATCACATATTAAATCAACTATCAAATCCTAGCTGCATATATATCATCACTTAAATTTCCTTGGTCATTGCTCCCATTGTTCAAGATGGCATTACATTGCACTTTTATTACACAGAATTCAGAATACATATTAATCAATACTGATCAGTCCTTATGTGTCTAATGAGAAAGATCTCATGGGGACAGCAAGTGATGGCAAGAGACAGTGCCTATCATTTTCCTCAGTATTTTTGATTCTGACTGGAGGTTTTCTCTGCTGCAAGGAAAGAGGCTGGAGTTTCTTCCAATAAAATTGATGAAAAACATCAGATGGTATTATTTAACAATGCAAGATGTCTTGCTGTGTTGGAACACAGGTTTCAGTGTCCTTGGAATACTTTGCTTTTCCAGTGCCATCTTCCAGACAGAGCTGCTGTAGGTGCAGCACTTGGCTCTATCACAGTACTGAGCAGAAGATTTGTTTAGGGCCTTTCCACCTTGCTTATGGGACTTATTGTTATGGTATTTTCCCCATATTTCAAGAATCTTATAAAAATTTCCTTATTTTAATTGTATCAATGAATAACCTGAATTTAAATATTTTAGAACTTTCTTGCTACAAATTTTGTCCTTTGTTGCAAGACAGACTAGAGGAGGCTAAAATAATGAAGGGTCTTATTTTTACTTTTCGTTTTCTTAAATATGCTGATTCACAACACTGATGCTTTTGGGTTTGTGGTGGGTTCACCTTGGATGGCTTTCAGACCCCCATCCAGCTAGCTGCTTTCTTACTCCCTCTCCTCAGCCAGATGGGGAGAGAAAACTGATGAAATATCTCATTGCTTGAAATAAAGACAGTGAGATCACTTACTTGTGAGAATTATGGGAAAAATAAACTCAACTTTGAGAAAATGAATTTAATTTATTGCCAGTTAAACCTAGAGTAGGATAGTGCGGAACAAAGCAAAAACTAAAATATATTACACTTGACCAGACCTGTCTAAGTTCAGAAATAATGGTTGTAAAATCTCCTGTACAAGGTCATCAGAATATAGCAGTAACTAGTCACCCAAGCTATATTACTATACAATTACTTTCCTGTTAAAAACTTTCAGAAGATGTTTATAATGTTCACCTGAAAGCCACTCATGTCTTTTACCCAGAGAGAAAAGGACTTAGATAATGATTTCATACAGTATCTAAAGACATTGTCTGATTCTGTTTGATCTATTTGTATTTTACTCCCTCTTATCATGAGGTGCAAAAATAAAGATCATGGTCTGTCACAAAAATCCACAAAAGTAGGCCCAGAAGAGTCCATTACTTAAAGTGACCTGTACCTTTTGATGCATGGGCTTCCTATATTGTGTTAACAAAATTAGAATATAGTACAGGGAAATTAGAAAAACAAAACCAAAAGGAAAAAACCAAACCAACCAACCAACAACAACAAAAACAACAAAACAAACAAACACAAAAAACAAACAAAGGGAAAAAACCAAAACCAAAACCAATCCAAAAAACCCCAACCAAAACCCAAATCTTCATCAACCCAAATTGCTTAAAAGGAAAGAATTTTGTCTAGTTATCTATTTTTAAAATTTGACTGTAGTTATTTCAGGTTTCCAGCAATGCTGAGATACATTTATGTAAATTAATGATCTGTATGATGAAATTATCTCATTTCCTATTTAGTGAAAATATCTTATCAACAGCAGGATGGACCATTGGAATGATTTCTAAGAAATATCTCAGCTGTATTATAGAGAATTTTAATGGATTATTTTTAAAGCTGCTGAAAGGAGATTTGTCATATAAAAATAAAAGTTTGAATAAAATTGACCACATATTAAGAAATAGAACAACTTGACAGTAATTAATAAAACATAATATCTATTTTCATAAAAATAACACGTGCAATTAAATCTAAATATAATTTAGATTAGCTTTATATATAAAGTTCTGATTTCTTAACAAGGAAAAATATTTGTGCTTCTCAAGGATGAAGGAACTCTATACGTAAACTTGAAACTAAAAAATGCAATTTTTGGGACATTTTTGGGTCATTTTAACAAACTGTAGGCTGCAGAAACATTTGGGGTAGATCTGGGTAGTTCTCTAGAAGAAATATCTGTCTTGAAAAGTTCATGCAGATATAAATATGTCAGATTGATGATTGTGTTAATATAGCACAGGTCCCATTGCTCATTCTATGTGATTTTCCCACTTTAAACTCTTCTTTAAATAAAATAAAACTGGAGGACCACAAGTCTCAATCAAAAGCAGTTTTATCAGTCTATGAATCTTCTCTGACAAATGAATTCTCTTAACTCCCTACAATGGCAATGTGCTAGGTGCTCTGCATTTCTTAAACACTCTGCTTTATAAAGACACAATATCTGAAAGATCCTACTTAGTATCAGAAAGAGCCTAAGTATTACCATATCTTTCTTGCTGAGTTAATGAACCTTGTTTATTAATCAGGTTTGCTTGCTTCATATACAACCAAATACCTACAGCACATAATATTGTGAAGAATCCAGCCTTACATTTTTCATGTTCACATTCTCATTGGGCCAGTTATGCATTTTCCAGATGCAACACTGCATACTATATGTAACCAGATGAGCTTTTCGAGAAAATATATTTCTGTATAATAAAAAGTGCTAGCCTCACATCCACTTTGCACAGAAATTCTATAAGATAAAAGATAAAAATCACCTTTTCCCTTCAAAACATATAGGTTTACTCTATGTTTACTATTATAGAGCATCTCTGCACTATTAGGCCATGTCAAGATCATTTGTTAAACTATCTTCACCAATTGCTAATACAAAGCTCTTCGTGACTCTTTCCAGATGTCTTAGCTTAGCATTCATGTTTCTGAAAGAAAAACTAAAAAGAAATTAATTCTTTCCTTCTAAATTATATCTTAAGAGAACTTATGCTCTCTTATACTCAAATAAATGGCAATACTGTTATGTCACAATTTGAAGAAAAAAATATGTAATTAATTTTAATGTAAGCAACCCGCAACCGTGAATCCATAAATTTTTACTCAAAGGTAAAAAATAGTGCTGCTCACTTTTGACATGGCAAAGACATTGACATAGTTCTTGCCCAACAAAGTCATCTCAAGATGTATCTAGCAAAATAGAGTTACAATTCCTCATAAAATAGTAATTTAAATAAAATTAGAAATAGAACCTCCACTGAAAATAAAGATTTTTATGTTCATTGTTTGTAGTATATTTGATATTGAAAGGTCAAATTTGAGAAGACATCATTATGCACCTAAAATAAGGTACAGATACTATTTTAGACAACAGTGGCAAAGCAGAAAAGTGCAAAGAAAACAGCTACCCACCCAATGAATAAAAGAGTTATTGGTCTAGTCAGACAGACAGTTACAGATATAAGCTTTTTCATTTACAAGAACTTGATCATTAGGGCATATCCAAATTCTCTGTATTCCCTTGTCTGTTGCTATTGAATGCATGACTTATTCAATACTTTTATTTTTTATTTATTTACTGTTACTCACTTGTTAAAAAAACAGCAAATGGTTCCTCTGATAAGCAAAACTTATTTTTTCCAGAGATCCAGTAAGACACTTGCTGTCAATGAAATTATGGAGGCATAAATTGACATTTTACACTTAAAGACTAGCTCAAGTCAGCTGTGTTATCTTTTGAAGTGATACTCTTGTTAGAACTGAGCTAAATATTCAGTAATGTAGCTACTTGTGACTTCAGGCAATTTGCAGACATTACTTAATCATAGCAAAGACTTTGCGAGATGGTTACTTTTGTTTATCTGCACCTTCACCTAGAGAATATTAACTGGGATATTAATTAATTTAGCCAAGGGCACAAATGGAATGTGTATCACATTTAGATTAAAATTCTTCTCTTTTCAGCTCATTGTTAGGTATTCACATCTGTACACAATTTTCCCCTTCTTTAATTCAGTTTGCTGTTATATTATTAATGTAGCTGCAAATTGTGATACAGCAAGTCTTAACTCCTTTCAAAAATAACTATCATTTCTACAGATAACCCCTGGTTCACTACGAGATTTTTTTGATCATTTGACTGATGATGATGAAGAACCACTGCTATGCACAGCATTTTATTAGAGTCAATAGAATGAAACTCATAATTTCTAGCATATATGTCCATTACATAAGCTTCATTGTTCCAGATGACACACACACTCTGAGAATTATAATAAAAATTAATTGGGTAAGGAAAAGTTTACAGAGTGACTGGTTTTTCTCTAAAGAAAGAAGCACAGATGATTACTAAGACAATGCCAAAACAATTTTGTTTGCTGCCACTGACATGCATTCTGATGTATGAAAGAAATCTCCTTTTAGATCTGTGGAAAGAGGTGCAGGATGCTTCTGTGTACAATCCACTGTAGATAAAAGTTTTGGTGAACACCAACAAGAGTCAAACACATGATAACAAAGTGGTGCATGGAATGTGAAAATCTCCATCTCAGAAGAACAAAGGAGGTAATGTTTGTGTTAATGTTTTGCTACAGCCTTTATTCAGTGAAACACTTGACAGGCTTACATTTGTCTCAGTGAAACAACAAACTTGAAAGCATCACCTAACCTTTGAAGATATAACTCAGTATTGTCTTCAGTTCCCAACTCAGCAGATACCACCCTCAAGGCATTTAAGGATCTTGTGTTATTAAATACATTGAAGTCCTCTTAAAATCAGTTGCTGAGATTGAGAAGGTCTATTGGAGACCTGTATTTCAGTACTCTGACATTTCCAAACTTTACTGGTCACCATTAGTTTATTTTCAAAACACTGCTGTACTATAAGTACTTCTTAACCCATAACTGCATAAAATTAGGTTTTTTTGACCTTATTTTCCCTAGTAGCAATGAGCTTATAAATGCACATGTCAAAACAAAAACCATTTCAGAACCTATCAGTAATTTATCATCCATATTAATGAACTTATGAGTTCCAAAATCTGTACCCCAGGCTCCTTTGGTCAAAGGATTTCTAAGGTTAGGAATTTCTAACCCACCCTTTTCTATATTTTCTTAGTCAACACACAATAACCTGCAAAATCTCAAATTAAACAATGCATATATAATTAGCAAAGCAAAATCTTCAGCATTATATATCTTTCTTCCTAATTTTGATTGGTCTTTTTGTGTTGTTCTTGGTTCACTTGCCACCTGGCCTCATGCATCTTGGGTGTCCCTTATACCGTCTAGCATATCTTCCAGCCTCATACAATACCTTGGATACTTCAGGACATTTCAGATGCCACAAAGATCAGGCAACCAGACTGAGGTCATACAAACTTTAGAGCAATGTTCAGTTCTTTTGGGAATTAGTAATGTGGCCAGTGGAACATGATTTGAAAGACTGGGATGTTGTATGTTTGCTAAATTTCAACATTTTGCTGCCTAAAACCTACATTTTTTGAAAGAATGTGTTGCTATAAGCTGTCTATGCAAATATACCCTAAATAATTTAAAATCTCCAGTTCTGTAATACTTTTTACCAGTATATTCCAGTACTATAAGTACTTTTTTATCTAAGTAATCTATTATTTATAAGAGTTTGTTATGACAAATTAGAGAAAAATTTTCTTTTTATTAGTCGAAATGATTAACTGTACATTTCAAAATGCAAGCTGAACACTTTCATTGTAAAAGACTTTATATCACTTGAGTAGCAAATGTGGGACTCCCATACTATAGAAACACTTATAGAAAAAGTATAAATGCTTACCAAAGGGGCAATTGCATTTGAAGCCACTTAAGTCCTCTTCACAGGTTCCTCCATTCCAACAGGGTCTGTCTTGACACCCATTAATGTGAACAGAACATGTTTCTCCTGAAAATTTGAATTAAAAAAAAAAAAAAAAAGAGACAATATGTTGACATGTTCAAATCATAGAGATATATTTATAATGAAAAAAGTCTATTGTCACAGTCTATGTGGTGACCCCACTGGCCACGGTACACTGAGTACACAGGACTACAGATAGGCACCCTCTGTGTCATGAATTTTTCTGCTTCATTGGTTACAGGGCAGTTCATTTTGACAGATAAAGTTGGGAGCATTATAATCAGGCAAATAGTAAGCTTTCCTACTGAGGTTATACATCATTCGGAAGCTTTTTTTCCATTAGACAAATCTACAGCATTCAAGTAATTTTTGTCCAGTTTTGTCAATCATTTTCTTTTATTTTGCTCTCTGACACCTTTGAAAAAGAATTGTGAAGTATCATTGCATATGAAAATCAGGCCAACACTAATTTACAGAGTTATGTATAATAGTACAGTTCAGCCTATGTTCTACAGCAAGTTTTCAGTACTGTAATATTGGACATTTCTCTTTGTCCATGTAATACAAAGGAAGAGTATGATCAAATCACTAAAGAACATTTAATGAGGCAAAACGCAGGTAAGAGGAGATGAAATAATTAAGAGTAAAGCTAAGAAGTATAGTGAAATGTAGATTTATAATCTACCAAAGGGGTTGCTTTGATATGTAACAGGAAAAGCTATTTCCAGTGTATTGGGTTTGTGTGGCCAGGTTTTGGTAGAGAGAGGGGCACAGGGGTGGCTTCTGTTGGAAGGTGCCAGATGCTTCCTCCATGTCCAGCAGAGCCAATCCCAGCCAGCTCCAAGATGGATGTACTGCTGGCCAAAGCTGGGTGGGTTACCAAGGCTGGGTGTGGTAACACCTCCGTGATAATACATTTAAAAAGGAAAAAAAGTTATTGTACAGGTGTAACTGCATCCAGAGAAGGGCTGAGTGGGAATATGTGAGGGGAACAGCTCTGCAGACACCAAGGTCAATGCAGAAAGAAGGGGAGGAGATGCTCCAGGCACTGGATCTGAGATTCCTCTGTGGTGAAGTCCATGATGAGGCAGCTGTGTCCCTGCAACACACGGAGGACCACAGGGATGCAGAGATCCACCTGCAGCCCACAGAGGAGCTTCACACTGGAGCAGAAAGATGCCTGAGAGGAGGCTGTGACCCCACGTGAGGCCCGTGCTGGAGCAGGCTCCTGCAGGGACCTGCAGACCCATGGAGAGAGGAGCCCATGCTGGAACAGGGTTCCTGGTAGGGCTTGTCACCATGTGGGGGACCCATGCTGGAGCAGCCTGTCCTTGAAAGACTGCACCCCATGGAAGAGTGACCCACGTTGAAGTAGTTTGTGGGAAACTATTGCCCATGGTATGGAAGTTAATGGAGAACTATTTCCTGTTGGAAGGACCCCGTGATGGAGAAGGGAAAGGATTCCTCTCCCTGAGCCCTAGGAGAAGCCACAGATTGCCCCATTCTATGTCTCTCTGTGATACCGGTGGGGAGCAGGTAGAGCTGGGAAGAACGGATGGGTGGGGGAAGGTGTTTTTAAAGGTCTTATTTTACTTCTCATTATCCTTCTCTGATTTTATTGGTAATAAAGTCAATTAATATCTCTAATTCTAGTCTATTTTTCCTGTGATTGTACTTGGTGAGTGATCTCTCCCAGTCCTTATCTCAACCCATGAATCCTTCGTTATATTTTCTCTCCCCTATCCAGTTGCAGAGGGGAGTGATAGAGAGGATTTGGTGGGTGCCTGGTGTCCAGCCGGGGTCAACACACTATATCCTGGTATAGGAATATAGAGGTAAATCATGTTCAGTAGCTATAACAGGTCAGCAGTGTGGAAAGCATGCCGGGGTTTCTGTGTATCTTACAGCAGAAGATAAAAAGAAACCAAATGCTGATATACCTCTGAATTCTTTGCATGGTGAAAATAGTTTGGTCTCTTCTCTGCAGCGCACCTACACTCCTCCTGATAGAATCATATGAACCAAAACTGTTGGCTCTCACAACCTGTATCTACTATATACAAAAAGGTCTTCACTGGAGAGATGAAGCACCAAGATTCTCTTCCACACATAAACTTGTGATAGAAGGGCTCCTGTTGGGTTTTTTTTTTCTGCTAAACATGCTCTGCATTTTCCATAAGATTTGAAGGTATATGGATGAAAAGGGGGAGAAAAAGCATAGTCCAGGGAGAGTTCAGGTAACTCAGTAAACTAAAAAGCTTTCTGCTAAGAGCAGCTGCTGAGTGCTAACATGTGTCATGGCACCAGTGAGGATTACAATAAGGACTAGCCAACATATAAATTAATTTCTAAGTTCTTTAATTTTTTTAAAGAATTTTCTTTGAAGTCCTGATAAGCTAATAGCACTATATGCAACCTTTCTGATCTAATTCTGGTATTTTATATTTCTTATACTTTCTAGTTCAGATCCCTGATTATGATGGGTCTTTTTTGAGGGAAATAAATAAAAATGCATTGGCATCTGTTCTCATCCTCTGGATAGGCAGGTGGAGAGTTTCCTCCAGAAGAAAATTATCTGGCCACAAGCCATAGGTAAGCTGAAGCATGTACTAGAAAAACTCCTTGAAACACATCCTTTCACCTCCCTTGAATTGTTAAAGGTTAGAGCAAATGCAATTTTAAGCAAAATAATAGAAAAAGATTATCCTCATTTACTGATGACATCCAAGATACCATGCAAGGGGAATTTACGAATTCATGTCCTCAGAGTACAAAGGTACATGGGCAGTAGCTTAAAAATATTTCAGAGAGAATCGAAGAATCTACTGTGAGACCATATTTTCTGAGTATTTGAAACATGAAAAAAGCTGGACAGATATAGAGAAGCCTTTTTTGTCTTCAGTATGCAGCTCCTCTCAAACTACACATTTGAAATGTATGATGAGAACCTTCTTTGAAAGTAAGATAAAAATTGTTAATTGGCTACAAATTACTTTCAACATCAAAGTATGTTAATATAAATATTTTTTGGTTTATGCTTTTAAGGTTAAAATTAATACAACACATCCAAACATAATTACTAGTAGAACATAATATTTAATTAGATGCTTAATAAATCATAGCTTAAGGTCTGAGCTCCTATACTTTAAAGGGATCATGTCACCAAATTCTGAATTACAAAGAGAATATTAAAAATTACCATGAGCCAATTCTATTTCTATTAATGCTATAGAATGTTTTATACTGTATAAAATTTCAGTGTTCTAAAATATATAACAGACACTTACAGGTATGTCTGTCACTCGTGCAAATTGCATTGCCTGATCTCTAACAGCAATATTTTCTACCAGCACATTGATGATACACAAGACATTATTCTGCAGGAGCACAAAGGTGTTGAGGAGAACTTAAGGACCCAAACAGGTGAATGCTAAAAAAATTAGCAAAAATATTTAATCCTCCTCCAGTGTCACTGATATCATTTAATTCTGTTTAAAATAGTCATGTTATTTTAGCAAATGGGGAGACACTGAAGTTTTGGGTAAATATAACTACAGGTGAAAGACAACAAAAAAAATTAAGTTTCATAACTCCAATGGATGTAGTCTCATTAAATATTCCTTGCCTTCAGAAGGGCAACTCTGTAAGATCACTAGAATGAAAGTTTGCACCTTTCAAATTTTTTTCTGCTTAACTTAAAGACACTAACTTTGCACTTTTTCTGAACTTATCAAACTATTGTTTGATTTTGCAGAATATCCACAAAACTGAGGGTCTTTTGATACCAAAATAAGTTTAATTTCATATCATTCTAAAATATACTATTCAGACATTAGAATAAATGTCTGGAATTCATTCAGAAGTTAGAATAGAACTGAAATAATTTGAGAGCTTATTTTCTTACTGTAATACACCTTATATTAAAGTATCTCTCATTAAGTGCCACCACCACTATAAAATTTCTATCTGAATCACAAAACACATGCAAAAAGATCAAAATGTAAAGTTTCTTTTAAATAGTGTTTATATCAACTTTTGTTTTATTAGCAAAATGAAATATAAAGTTTGATAATACAAAGACACACAGAATGACCACAATTAAGCAAAGGATGTGTAAGAATATCTTTTTGAAGTAAAACTCCTCACTTGAGGAGATGTTTAAGACATAAAATGAATTTTTCTATTCTGAGATCAGATGAAAAGCAAATTATTTAAAATTCTGCTTTATATAAACTTAATGAAGTACTATCAAAAAAAAAAAAAAAAGTAAAAAGCAATCCACAAGACTTTTATAAAATTTAAGTAGACAAAATATTAACAATGTATTTGAGGATTGTCTTCACAACACTCCTGTCTTACTGTTCATCATTTTGTAAAATGTGTGTAACTGTAAAGCATTCCCCTCATGTACCTGATAACAAATTGTGTAATTTTGTTGCTTGCTAAGCAACATAAGTTATTCTGTTAGACAAGAGATGTATCAAGCTGAGTAATGCTTCTGCTTACTTTGCAGAAAATGCAGTCATGAAAAAGAAGGGCAAGTCTAGGTGAGGCTTTAGTGAACTTGACAGACATTTCTTTTTCTCAGTTTTGTTGTTCTATGCACTTGGTCATTTTTTTCTTTCCTTCAAAGTCTTTTCTGTGTAAGATATTGTGGTAGTTAAAAATCCAAAAGAAAATTCATTTTTATTTACCTCATGTAGTGCAATCCTTTCTGTGAACACCTACTACAGATTGAAAGCAATTTATATGATGTGTCAAACCACTTCACCCACTTAGCTTCTATGAAAGACTCAGACAAAGTCTGTGACTCTTCAAATGTAAAATGCCCAGAGCCCAGCACGTCTATGTCCATGGGATCACTTTGTACATCTGACAGGCTGTGCTGGTACAGTGTTCCAGCAATAATCACTCTTCCCTAGCAGAAAAAGCCAGCCAGAGCCCCTGAAAAGGTTGCACTACTGAATGCCCTGAACTGCACACCCAGCCCAGCCTTATGTGGTGGAAATGTGAGAGCAGACATGAGCTGTGCTTCCAGGATGGCCTTGTCCTATCAACATAGGAACTGTAAGAATGGGAATGGAAGAAGGTGTTTCAAATGTAGAAAGGATGTGGGGGAAAAATTGAACCTGATTGTCTTCCTTCATCAGCAAAACTAGTGATTTCATCATTCCAGATGACCCTGCTTCAGGCAATTCCTCTAAAGCAGCTATCAGAGCCCTGAGGGCACTAATAGGCCCAAGCTGCCTGAAGTAGCCCCACCAAGGTCCTTCCTACACACCCTTCCCATTGTCAATGAGTTCAAAGGTGGGCACCCTGATCCGCCCTGAGCTATTCTGTAGATGTTGTAGTTTCCAACCCTGCCTCCCTCCCCAACTCAAGAGTTGGCTTGTAAGTTTTTTCCTTTTTGGGTGGATCACTTGTATGTACATTATGGATTTGTCTCTGGTTCTGTCTCCTGCTGCTTCTAATTCACTTCCCTAGATGGACCCTGGACCTGGTCCATTGCTTGTGCTGTCTGCAGCTTGTCAGAGACCCTGTTACCAGACACTGGTTCTGACTGCCTTGTTTAGATGCTGCAGGAATGTGCCTTGCTTAGTGATGGCAATGCCTGCACTGGGGTTAACCTTGGATTCTAGTTTGTGATCCCTCTCATGGAGCAGCCTTGATCTTGCTGCTCCCTGTAAAGAAGTTCAAGCTTCATAATGTGTTAGGGTGTTCATCAGCTGTTCAAGACTTGTTTGTATAAGGGATTAAGTCTTCTTAAACTTACTTGTGTCAAAAAGGATTGGCTTTCACATAACTTCAAGTACTTTCCTTCAAGATTTGCTTTACTTGATGGCATGGAGGATATAATATTCACACCTATTACAGAAGGGGGAAACTATTTAAAAACATCCAGCCAATGTAAAACCAATTAATAATGTAGTGAAAATAGAAACATGAAATAATTCCTCAGACTCCAAATATCACATGGACTTCTCCTTATGTATTTGTGGAACAAAATAGTTAAATCAAAGAACAGAAATTTGAAGCAATTGATTGATTTCAAAAAGCCCACATGCAATTTTCCTCTTTTGGACAAAAAGAAGAATGCTGAAGAGCATATAGAATACGTGAATGTCAAACTCAAAAAGTCACTGTAAGGCCTATATTGGTGATGAGCTCCAATACTGTTATTTGTTAATTACACATGGGTGAAACAGTGATGGACCATATTCTGCTATGTGCGTTACAGTATATATTCGGAATAAAAAGATTTCCCAAATCTTAACTCTACAATCAATATTATATAGAAGCAAACCACCAAGAGAAACCAATGAGGCAGTATTGCCTATCTGCTTAGAGTTCTCAGTAACTGCCTTCACATTTTTGTGGGCATCTAAACAGAAAAGAGTTTTAATGAAGAACATGTTTATATAAATACAGGGTTTTTCCCAAATAGTTCCAAGAAAGGCTTCCTTTAAACCAGAAATAAACAGAGTGCTATTTATTTAGACATACCAGTAATCATGAAAGGTGGAATTATTTGATGCTGAATACTGACGTATTGAGATAGAGTTAACACAAAGATATGGAAGAAAGGATAGACTAGGAACTACTCTGAATGTGAACTGAGAAATATTCTGAAGCATTATGCTACATTAGAAGAACTGAACCAGAAGATGACAATATAGAGGGTCACCACATGATCAAAAGTTTAAAAAGCCTAAAAAGTTGTTAATATAATTTTTAAAAGCATACTGAAAACTTCCAAGTTTGACATGTGTGAAGTTCTCTTATAGACAGTGGAGAATACACCAGACATTAACAAAATGTCTCCACATTAAAGTGTCCATCACTAGCAGACTTTACAGTTCAAGAAGAAAGACTGTGGTATATGATTTTACAAAGTATTTGGTTTTATTGTGCAAATACCCAAGCCTTGGATTTTTTATGAACTTGTTTTTAAAAATCAGATCATGTTTTTCATGTTGACAAATCTTTTTACACTGCCTGAGGGGGTCCCTAGCTAATAGAATATAAAACATTTGAGAAATGTTGATAGACATCAGATTGATAAATCAGCTGGACACAGGAGATAGACATGAATTGTCTATTTAACATTTTACTTCTGAAGTAAAAACTGATTCTAATGTTATATTAAAGATAACCCAGGGATTCATTTAGGAGCAGGAGACACACCAAGTTGCCCCCACCTAATAAGTGGGAGGTTGTTTGCAATATCTCTGCATCCTAGTACACAAAGTGTGATAGTTCCACAAATACATACAGACTTCTGAGCAACAATAACTTCCGTTTTGCTGTTTAGCTTGTTTATTATTACCTTTGATATTTCATCTGCAAGTGAATTTATGAAGAAAAATGGAGTGCATCTGGATTAGTTAAAAAGCTAAATTATAGAGAAAAAACATAACAAACACACAGAAATGAGATAAGAATAAATATGGGGTTTTTAGCTGTACACTGAGATACAAATCACTGATTCATAACATGTAGTTATGACTGAACTTAAAATCTGTTTTGTACTGGAAAATATCCCAGGATCATAAACCCTCAGAGAGTACAGAAATGTAATTGCTAGGGTAGTGATAACATTTTCGTAAGTTTAAGCAGCATTTTATTAATTGTTTGTGTTTCATACTCTGAAAAATCTGAACCCAGTATATTCAGTATACGCGGTAACGAGCTACACCTACTGGGTAATATTACGCCTTTTCTTTTTTTCTTTAAATTTGGTTCTATGGAAATGCTATTATATAATACCTCATTGTGTGATAAAGATTTTTTTAAAAGTGTTTTCCAGTAGTATATAATTATATCATTTATATAAGCAAGTCCTCACAGTAACAGTCACAGAATGGTTGAGATTGGAAGTGACCTCTGAAGGTCATTTTGTCCAATTCTCCTGTTCAAGCAGAAACACCCAGATCCAGTTTCACGGAACCATATACAGATGGCTTTTGAATATCTCCAAGGATGGAGACTCCATAACCCCCATGCTCAACCTGTGGCAATGCTCAGTCACCCTCACGTTAATAAAGTATTTCCTGATGTTCAGACAGCAACTTCTGTGTTTCCCTTTCTGCCCATTGCCTCTGGTTCTGTCACTGAGCACAACTGAAAAGAGCCTGCCTCCATCTTCTGTACATCCTCCCTTCAGCATTTATATACATTGATAAGATCCCTCTCTGAGTCTTATCTTCTTCATGCTGAAGAATTTCAGCTTTCTCAGCCTTTCCTCATAGGAGAAATGCTCCAGTTCCTTTATCATCTTACTGTCTCTTTACTGTCCTCTCTCCAGTGTGTCAATGTCTCTCTTATTAGGGAGCCCAGAACTTAACACAGTCCTAGAAGTATAGCCTCAGTACCAGTGCTGAATAGAGGGAAAGAATCTCTTTTCTTGACCTGCTGACAAAGCTCCTCATAATGCAGTCCAGGCATATGTCTTCTATGAAAAAGGGCACACTGCTGTCTCACATTCAACCCAATGCCCACCAAGACCCCCAGGTTCTTTGTAAAGCTGCATACTAGCTGATCAGTCCATGATATCCACTGGTGCATGGAGATATTCCTCCCCAGGTGCTGGATTTGGATCTTTCCCCTGTTGAACTTCATGAGGCTCATGTCAACCCATTTCTCAAGCCTGTCTTAGTCCCTCTGGGTGGCAGCACAATCCTGTGGTGCATCAGGCACTGCTCCCATTGTTGTCTTCTGCAAACTTTCTGAGGGTGCACTTTGCCCCATTGGTCCAAACACTAATGAAGAAGTTAAAAAGGACTGGATCCACTATTGACTCCTGGAGTACACCTCTGGTTGCTCCTGGAACATGACTCCATGACAGACACTGGGTTTGGGCACTCATACAGTTTTCAGTTCATCTCATTGTCCAGTCATCCAGCCTATACTTCATCAGCTTTTTCATGAGGATCTTGTTGAAAATCAGGCAGAAAGCTTTGCTAATGTCAAGGTAGACAATACACACTTCTCTCCCCTCATCTACAGGGCAGTCATTTCACTTTGGGAGTTTGTCAGTTTGGTCAAGCATGACTAACCCTTGCTGAAACCATTCTGATTACTCCAGATAATTTTCTCGTTATTCATGATTTCCAGGATTAGCTGCTCTATTACATTAGTAAGGATCAAGGCAACAGTGAGCTGCTTGGAATTTTCTAGGACTTATTTTTTGCCCTTCTTGAAAAGTTTTGCCTTCCTCCATTCTTTGAGTGCTTCTGTTAATCAACATGATCTATAAGTGTTAAATGACAGTGACTTGCAATGATATCTGTCAGCTCTCACAGTACTACATATCCAAAGAAAAGCAACAAAACTGGTGAAGGGTCTGGAGCACATGTCATACGAGGAGCAGCTGAGGCAGCTGGGGTGGTTTAGCTGGAGAAAAGAAGAATGGTGGGGAATTTTATTACCCTCTTCAACTATTTGAAAGGAGGTTGTAGCAAGGTATCAGTCAGTCTCTTTTACCAAGTTACAAGTGACAAGATGAGAGGAAATGGCTTCAAGTTGTGCCAGGGAAGGTTTAGAATAGATATTAGGAAAAAAAGTCTTCACTAAAGGGGAGGTCATGCATTGGAACAGGTTGCCCAAGGAAGTGGTGAAATTGCCATCCCTGGAACTGTTCATAAGCTATGTGGATGGGGCACATGGGGATGTGGTTGAGTAGTGAACATGGTGGTGCTATCTTAACATTTGGACAGAATGGTCTTAGAGGTTTTTTTCAGCTTGAATGACTATAAAATTCTGTGATGCTATGATGTGTGGGTGCATCCCAGGAGGGCTCATGGGCATACGTATGTTCAGCTTGCCTAAGTATATTCTGACACGAGTCTCATTGATCAAGGATGTGTCTTACTTGCTTCAGGCTTTTTTCTGGTCTCCAGGATTGTGGATTTTTGAAGGACAGTTTTACCAGTACAGACTGAGGCAAAGGCAGTATTCACTATCTCAAATTTTTCCATGTTCAGTCTCATTAAGAATGGGATTACATTTTCCTTTCTCTTCCCTTTGTCACCTACATACTCACAGAAACCCTTTTTGGTGTCTTTCACATATCTTGTCATATTCAACTGCATTGACCTTTGACCTTCCTAAACTTATTGCTTCATGCTCACATAGTGCCTCTCTATTTCCTGCCAGGTTTCCTGTTCTTGGTTCCACCCTCTGTCAGTATCCTTTCTTTTTTGGTTTGAATTTGGCCAGGAGTTCCCTGATCATCCATAAAGGCCTCCCAGTACTTTTTGTCTGCTCTTTGAGACAAACAGTTCTTGAGCTTGCAAGTGGTGATAGATTTCCTTAGGCCCTTCCCTCAATGGTTTTATCCCGTGGGACTCTTCCAAGAAGATCTTATACCCCACAGTTTTGTCCCTGTAGAAAATATTGGGGTGGTTGAAGTTCCCCATGAAGTCCAGCAAAGTACAAAATAAGGCTTGCAGTTTAAGCAGCAAGATGGAAATACATTGTGTTAGATTTTGCACAGGTGAGCTAAGTATTGTTTTCTTCACTTCTATTCAGACATGCAGTTCTGCTATTATAATGGAATTTAAATCACTTCAGGGACAATCCTCTGTTTTGTTGCACATTTATTAATAAATTTTTTATTAAATGTGTAATCGAGTGACCAAGAGACTATATGCTCAACTAAAATTGAGGACAAAAAATCTGCAAGTATGTATCACATACATAAATATGCAAAAGAATATATGTAAATGAATATAAACATATTTGAAATAAAAAATGTTAGTGCTTAAATGTTAAAAGTATGTGTACCTAGCCAGAATACATAATGAAAAAATAGCAGTGAAGTTATAATTACTTAGTAATTCAGCACTTTGGCAATAACCCAGAAAGATACAAATACATGTGTTATCCATTCCAGTGGTTTAACTGAGACTTAAAAATCTATTACACACACTCTCTGGACTGAAGCAAAAGCCCTCAGCAGCTTGGAAGAAGAAATTGTAAGTTAATGTTTAGTTAGTACAAATGACACTGTGCATATTATACTTGCATATTATACTATTTATTTTTGCCTTTGTTAGTGATGCCCCAGATTGTCAATAGAGAAGCATTTAGAGCATTAATTTCTTGGTTTTGATGATATAAACTAAAGGCTGTAAATGTGACACTTCGGTATTGCTGGATTCAAAATTATTTTCTGTCTTCCACATGTAGTCTGAATACTAGTATTATTCACACAAAACAGAAATTAATACAAAATGAAATCATGTTGTCAGGTTGTGTAAGATTTATCTATTGCAATGCAGAAATCTACAGCCCATCTCTTCCTAAAAAAGATATCTAGGACAGACAGATGCCCTATCTCCAGTGTATAGAAGGGGAGTCTGAATAACTCACTCAAATATAGTTGATTATATTCTATACATGCAGAGAGTTGACTCTGCTGATGTCATTCCTCCTCAAACTTAGACTTTCTTGTTCTGTACCAAAACATTTGTTCTTGTCAGCGTGTGTATGACTGAAGCCATAACACCTAAGACTGCATGACTGTGAAATTAAAATAATACAAGTAAAACTGCATTTTGGAATGTCATCAATTTTTTTACCAACAGGATCAAAGCTAATGCTCATAATTGTACATTTAGTGGAGGGAAGGTCAACTGGGAAACAGTTAGGAGGCACAACCTAAGAATTTCAATGTTAATTCAATTAAAACTCTTGTGACTCATACAAACACAAATGTATGAATATAATTGTGATTAAACAGTCACAAAAACGTTGCTTACCTAGAGTGGGACAACCACATCTGTAATACCAGGCTCTTCAAAAGACAAAACGTACCTTTGAACCCAGCAGTACAATGACAAGAGAAGTGGCCACTTAAATCCATACAAGTAGCGCCATTTTTGCAAGGTGAACTTGAGCATTCATTAATTTCAACTTCACAGAAGGGCCCTTCATATCCAGGCACACAGTAGCAGCTGTAATTATGCAAGTGGTTCTGGCAGAATCCATATTGAGAGCACTGGTTTCCAATGCAGTTGTCTATATCAAGTTCACAAAATGTGCCAGTGTAACCAAGGGGGCATATGCACCTGTTATTGAAATGAGAGGAGAGGTGGGGGGAAAAATCCAACAAAATCACTAGTCTGGAATATATAGATCAATAATCACTAGTAATATTAATAATACTCTCCCTCTGAATAACATACAAATAAATCACAAATTTTTTTCAATCTTCTTTCTTTACCTTTACTTAGTCACTAAGTAACATCTTTTCACACGTACTGCTAGCAATAATTAAATTAAAAACTTAGCTGTTTATGTAGGACAAACTAAGAGCTATATTAATATTAAGCTTCAAATGAAAATATTGAAAAAGAAAACTTTTATAAATATGAGTATTATACATTTTAAGGGTTTTTTCTGAAAAATGGTTACCTGCTACAATATCTCTAGGAAGAAACAATATTACAACCTGTTTGGATATTAAATCAGTATAAAAGTGCTTAATCCATAGCAACAAAAGTTACAATTTCTAACTGAAAAAAAAAAGGAATCTATAGAATTTTATAAATATTGTTCAGAATATTTTATTGAAATTGTTCAGAATATTCTTTTCCAAAATGTAGGCAGACATCTAAATTGTATAAGACTGGAGATGACTTTTTCATTATTTCCTTTCTGCCCTTTTGTTTTCTTTTGCTGTGTGAATGAAAATAAATCTGTATTATCTCATAGCTGATCCACATCTCATAAAATTAGAAAATCCCGTGTACTTGGCTATATATTCTTTGATTGATCCACTCCTTATCATGTCCAGAGGTCTTCTCACACAGGAGATAATTTTCATATAATCTTGCATGTTCTTGATCCATAGAGATGCTATCCAGAAGATTAAAAGAACTAACAAGTTAAGGAAGTCTTGATTATAATAATTGTCTCTACTGATCCATCTGGAAGAAAGAGTTTTTTTCCCTTTATTTTTAACAGAAGTGAAAGCTCATGTGGCTCTTTGCTTCTGTCCTTGCTTATTATGTCTGCATTTTTTTATGGTAGACATATGGAAACTAAATCAGGAGCTGTGTGCCTTGGACTACAACTAATGGATACCAACTGCTAATGGGCTTTTAGTCCATGGACCAAAACAGAGCTTGCTTGAAGTAAGCCCTACATATCTCATATAGTGTGGTTGTGAATTCTTCAGCACCACTATTTTTGCCTTATAGGTCCATTGCTACTGCAGTAATGACTCAAGTAGATACAGCTGCTATATTCTCACTTCCAACCTCAGTCACTTTTGAGCAAATGGGAAATCTTTGTCTCTCTTGAGAACTTCAGCTGATTCTGTTTCTCATTTTTTAAAGAAATGGAATACATAATCTCATACAATTACTTTACTGTGTTGGTTTTGGATGGGGTAGAGTTAATCTTCTTCACAGTGGCTACTACTTGTATTCTTTTGGTTTTATCCACTGTTTTGGATTTGTGCTGGAAACAGGGTTGATAATATTGAGATGTTTTTGTGGTTGTTGAGCCAAGGCCTTTTTTGCTGTTTGCACAGCCACCCTGGCAAAGAAGTCAGGGATGCATGGGAGGCTGGGAGGAGGCACAGCCTAGACAGGTGACCCCAAGTGACCAAGGAGATATTCCATGTCACACGACATCACCCTCAGTATATAAAGTGGAGGGAAGAAAGAAAAAGTGAGGGACACTGACTCACTGCTTATGTCTTCCCAAGTACCTGTTATGTGTGATGGGGCTCTGCTCTGGAGATGGCTGAACATCTGCCTGCCCATCGGAAGCAGTGGATGATTCTTGTTTTGCTTTGCTTGTGTGTGTGGCTTTTGCATTTCCAGTTAAACTGTCTTTATCTCAACCCATGAGTTTTCTACCTTAACCTTCCAATTCTCTTGCCCATCCTGCTGGTGTGGGAGTGAGTGAATGGCTGTGTTGGGCTTGGCTGCAGGTGGTGTTAGACAATTACATGTGTTGCTAAATATAAATTTTGACTTGCATAAAATTTCAATATGTGTAAACATTAAAAGCAGGTGTCCTTTTAGTTACCTTTAGTTGCACATTTTCTGAATCCATCTAAAATAATATGGTAACCAACCACACATATTAATCTTTCTGGTGATTAATAATCACTTTATTTCCTTAACTTTTTTTACAGTAACAATTAGTGGGTGCACTGTAAAAATGCAACTATTCAATCATTCTTTGAAAATGTGGCTATTTTCATTAACATTGAATAAAATATTTAACTTAGAGCTCTTCCCTTTCTCTCCTTAGAGAAAGGGAAGATGAAGAATTTTCTGTCATTTCCTGGCTATTACTACTTGTGGTCTCTATCTTCAGAGACCACAGAAGAACTACACAGAAGCAGATGTGGTGTAGAATCTTCTAGTTTCAGTTTCATACTTCTGATTCCATATTACAAGCAATGATGTCATGAATATCTTATTTTTCAATGCTTTGATGTCTGAAGAAATCAAAAACCACTAAGAATGAAATGTACTTTGTTTTCCCTGATGAAATTATAGCTGGATGTCTTTCAATTTAGTATGGGTCATCTCCTACAACAGCATAATTATGTACCGTATTATTACTATGATTAATAATAATAATTTTCTTATTATTATGTTCAGTAGTACTAAAATACTGAGCATGATATCAAAAACTTTGAGGCATGGATTGATTTTCAGTCTTCATTTGTTTCAATGTGAAAATATTTCTCTACAATAAATGAAAAAAAAAATTGTGTACAGATATATACAATACCAGAATTTCCAGTTGTAAGTATATTTCTAGTTCAGGGAACAGGTATTTTGCCCTTATCAGAGGGACGACCTGGCTGTGCAATGGCATCTCAGCACAGGGGCTCAGCCCCTCCATGGCCTGCCTGGACCTCGCTCCTTGTGCTGGAGTCACTAACTGCTGTCTCTTCTGCTCCAGCTTCAGCTCTGGGGGTGGCTCACCTGCTGTGTGTGTGTGAGATCTCCCAGCAGAGACCAGGAGATGCTAATGAAACCTGCCCAGCCTCTTTCTTAAGGAGGACTAAAATGCCAGCCTTACAAACTGGGGGAACATTGAAAGCAGAAGCATGGAACCAGAGAACAGCACACGAAAAAGTTTTGTATGAACATTAATGGTTATATTTTTTGAACTTCATATATGTCTTCTTTATCCATAGCAAGATTTTGAGGGTAACATATACAAGGAGAGGAAACAAATGCCTCACTGCTTTTCCTACAAACATGGATTTTAGTAGCGAGTAGCAAACACAAGTCATTTGAGGATTACTGTGCCCCCACATATATCATGCAGATAATTGTATGTTACTGCTCCAGAGCCTAAACCTAGTTAATGGTGCACAATAATTTGATATGCTTACAAAATAAATGTTAAATGGAGATGCAAAGACAGGCATGGAATTTAGTCTAAGAAGGAATGGGTTGTTAAATGTGTATGTTTATGGCATAAGTGCAATGTGTTCCTACCAACTTTTTATCACTAAAGGTCTGGAACTGCAAATGTGTGGGTAAGTCAGTTGGTGCTGGGTGGTCCAGGCAGTGTAGCTGTCAAGGTGTCACCATAGACTACCTGCACTAAAGATATATTGTGACTTGTGATGTTGAGTAAATAAACATGTACATCAAATGAATCTTTAAAATGACTGCAAAAAGCCAACAACCAGACTGAAGATGTATCTGTGCTAATCTGTCCTAGGAGATGACCTAGCTATTTTCTGTACTGATACAGGAGGCATATAGGAGCACTGCAGCCTGGCATTAGCAAAGACTTCCCAGAATACATCTACTTTGTTTTCTTAATATTTATCATTCTTATTTATATATGTGTCTATTAGTATTAGCCCAAACACATTAGCTGCATTTATTCAGTACTAATTATCTCTTTTTCCCATTGAAATATGAACTGTACACATGTTCATAGGTGGTCTAAAGGGTTGTTTAGTTTCACATTGACTTTTCATGTGCATCTCTATTCTCTGCAGAAAAGTTGTAGTATAACGTATTGCAGAGGTATTCCCTAAGAAATTGTGACATATATTCACCTATATTCTGAAGTTGTAGAAAAGTGAGGAAAAATATTTCTCCTCTTCTCTAGTGGAAGAAGCCTATTATTGCTCAGAAAACTGTTGTTTATCACAGTACTAACTTTATATGGCACTGCCAACTAGGTCCTGCAGTTAAATTGCATATATAGTATAGGATGAATAAACTTGAAAACATAAAATTATATATAAAAAAATAAGCTAATCAAACAGTTCAATTTACCCAGCTGGAAGAAAATGGAAAAAGTTAAGGATGAATAACATAATAGAAGCTTTACATTTTTTGATACCCAGAAATTATCCAAATTACATTTACTTTTCATGGCATCATGCAATGAAGCATTTCATATTCTAAAGAATTTTACTCAACAATGTGTCATTTTACTCTTTTGTACTGAGATTAATTCATTATTTAATTGAATGCACTGAAATTTGTATACTGAATACTGAAGAATGTGTTGGCAATTCAAGTTTTACCATACACCAAACTTAATTTCTTAATGCGAGATTTTCCTGCATAAAAACTAATGAAATGCTGACATCAGAGCTATAGCTTTTGACTAAAATATATTTTTAAAATATATTTTAATAATATATTAGTTCATCATGACCTTTTAATAGTGGTAAATCCTACAATACAGCTTCTTCAAAAGTCTTTACCTAACAGGTCTCAGTCCTTCTGACTGGGTTTTCCTGGGCTTGTGATAAGTGTAGGACTTCATCTGAGCAGACTGGACTGAAGAAATGGGAAACAGGACAGGTAATGGAAACTACTTCAAGTTTTAAATTGTGTCTTTTTACTCTATTGCTCTTTTCCACTGAATAGACTACAGTTAAATATCTATTATTAAACTTATTTCTGTTAGGACTTTGGTTGTCCAAAATTTAATGTTGACAAAAAAAAATTTCAGGGGTGAAGAAAACAGGGTAATAAATTTCCCCTTGGATTTCAAAACAGGAGGTTATACTCCTTGAAGATCTGTTTCACTTAAATTATTCATTAAATGCTTCTCATTGAGCCATATTAAATCAGTTTCTCTCTCCTCCTACACAGAACATAATCAAACAATACAGGTTCTTTAGAAGGTAAAAATTATTATTTTTTTTAGTGTAGAAACACTATCTATTTATTGAGGTAATTAATCTTATCTGTCTTTTTTCTTTCAAGTATATGTAACCAAAGGTCAAGAGATTATTTTGGCATGTGGATTCAATTAAGTCTATTGCATGGTATCTGCCAGATTCATATTGACAGCTACACCATCAACCCAGTGGCAGGAACAGTAATTCTTTGAAGTTATCATTTTAAATACATGCTGATTGATTTACTTTATGATATCTCAAACAGCACAGACTCAGCTGGAAGTGCAACAATTAATTTGAATTAATTACGGGTTTTGTGTCACTGTGATTGGGGCCACTTTAGTTGTAAGAGAAGGCTCACTAAACCAAAGGAGTAAAAGTCCTAAGACTTCTTACTGTAATTATGAGGCTCTTAGTATGCAGCCTTTCTGAGAACTACACTATATAAAAGTTTAAAAGTCATTCTCCTTCACTTAGAGCAATTCCCCATCCTGAACTCAAAGGAAATTCTCTGAATATATATAAATATACATCTACGTGATACTACAGTCTGGAACAGTAATTTCAAAATGGGAAGAGAAAAAGAACATGCCATGGTAAGGAGACAGAATTTTAGAAACACTTAATTCAGTGGAGTGCTCATTTCCTATCTGAAAAAAACACGATGGCTTGCAAAATGTGAGATCTTAAAAGAGGGGGATGTTCTTGAATCAAAGCTGGATATTTTCTATGATTTCCTTGTGTTAGCATTACTACGTCAAGCTACCACTAGAAAAATACATTATGACCAAAGTTTAATAATTTAGAATTTAAGATTTCTTAACTAGGAGATCTTTTATCTTCTGCACTTATTAACTGAGGTTTTGAATGGCTGTAATATTTTTAAAAATGGATCTCTGTAGGGTTCTTAATGGCACTTACACATCTGATTCTCCATATATTCTGCTGGCAGTTTTCTTATGTCTTCCTGAAACTACTTTGCATTAAATACAGCTCTTGATAAATACCTTAATAAAAAATGATATCCATTTTAGGATAGAAATGCAAATTACAAGTCTTTAGAAAAGGTGGATGCACTTACATGCAGCATTTCCTCTTGTATTCTTTTGGTTTTAAGCATTTGTTGGAAAGGGGAAAATATTTTTGTTTTTCTTGCTAACAATAACTTCAGAAACATTATTTTTATAGCAGGAATGGTTTAGTTATTTTAAAAAATGCTTCACTGTCATTGAGAAAAAAACATGCTCTTTCAACAGAGCAGGTATTATACAATAAACATGCTACACTTTGTCTTGACAAATAACCAGTTGTGTTCTTTTGGGGTCAAGATCTCTGCTAACAAAACCAACCATCTGGGATTCAGATCTTAATGGTATGTTTTCTGGTTCCTTACGTAAACAGAGCAATCTTGCAATTTAATTTGTCTTTCAAAGACTGAAAAAGTAAGAATTAAATGTTTGCTGTCAGTCAACTGAGTCTGGATTAGGGAGTTAAAATCAAAAGTTCTTTATTACCAGATATCTTCAAAACTACTAATTTCTCACTAAATTCTAGTGTATTTTGTAATGTAAACATGGTTTTGTAATTTTATCACAATTATTTTCCTGATAAAGAAAGGAAAGTCATAGGTTTATCAGTCAAATAAAGTACCAAAATATGATTCAGTAATTTGATACAAGACCTGATTGCAAGGTGGTGAAAAGGAAGGATGTTTACTTTGTAAGGATCCTTTGACAAAAATTCCTTGAACTCTGGTATACTGAGAACCAACCATTTGTCTCCATTTATGTGCTTATTTAGTGATTTCAGTTATTTTCACAGAAGATACTTTAAAAATAGAGGTGAAGTGGAAGAAATCTTTAATTGCTTCTATTTTAATTTTGTACACTATTGCAATCTTTTCTAAATAGAAACACTAGAGAATACTAATTACTAAAGCTTCGAAGTAGGACATGGCACAGCACAGAATAATGTCTTTTAAAATACATTAACAGATATTATGGAGAAGTTTTATTTATTCTGGACTTTGTAGAGGAAAAATAAATAATTCAAATCTGATAAGAACAGCTGAACTCTGCTTATTGAAGAAAACCTGTCCCATTTATTTTTTCACCATATTTTACAAAACCTCATTTTCAAATATCTACAGCATGTTACAGCTCACTAAGGTGAACACATACTTTATAGTTTTGTCAATAACTGAAATGATAATAAATTATCATTCCAATTTCAATAAGACACTCTATGACACTGTCCAGGCTCATAAAGTATTTGTCATTTAATAAAATAGATTATTTGTTTATGTGAGATTTTGCATAGTTGGTTTAACTTCTTTGACCAGCAAAGAGGAATATTTGTATTTCCTTCCTGTGCAACACTTCAGACTACACAGTTTTACTGAATGCACATCCTTACTGCAAATTGGTATTCCATGGCATTTTATAACATGAAAATTATATTACTGCATTAACAGTAATATACTGTTATATTACAGTAATTATTTTACTGCATTACTGAAAGGAAAAATATCTACATATGGCATGAAATACTTTATGAGGGCTTGTAGAGAAAGCAACATGTAAGTACCTGTATTTATTAATTCCATCTTCACATGTGGCTCCATGTTGGCACTGGTTTATCTCACAGTCATTAATGTTCTCAAGGCATGTGTTTCCAGTCCATCCAAGAGCACAGACACAGTGAGATCTCTGATTTTCTTCATCATAGAAGCAACTACCTCCATTTGCACATACCTGAAGATGAGAATTACAAATATATTGTATTGGCTTTGCATGGTCAGGTTCTGGTAGTGGGGGGTTGCTGCAGAGGTGATTTCTCTGAGTAGCTGCCAGAAGCTTCTCCCATGTCTGACAAATGCCAGACAGCTCCAGGATGGACATACTGCTGGCCAATGTCAAGCTCATCAGTGATGATGGTAGAGACTCTGGGATAAGAGTTAAGAGGAAGAAAAAAGTTTATTTCACAGAAATAATTGCAGCCAGGGAAGAGTGAGAACGTGGGAGAGGAACAGCTCTGCAGACACCAAGGTCATGCAGAAGGAGGGGGAGGAGGTGTTCCAGGCACCAGAGCTGAGATTCCCCTGCAGCCCGTGGTGAAGTCCATGGTGAGGCAGCTGTGCCCCTGCATCCCATGGAGGATCACAGGGATGCAGAGATCCACCTGCGGCCCTTGAAGAAGCCCCACACTAGAGCAGGTGGATGCGCCAAAATGTTATGACCCTGTGAGAGACCCATGCTGAAGCATCCTGTTCTTGAAGGATTGCATCCTGCGGAAAAGATCCACACTGTAAGAGTTCAGGATGAACTGTAGCTCTTGGGAAGGACTCACGCTGGGAAAGTTTGTGGACAACTGTCTCCCATGGGAAGGAACCCACTACGGACCAGAGGAAGGACTCCTCTCCCTGAGGAGGAAGCAGCACCAAAAACAACATGTGATGAACTGACCACAACCCCCATTCCTCATATCCCTGCACTGATGTATGGGAGAGGAGGTAGAAAATCAGGAATAAAATTAAACCCAGGAAGGAGAGAGGGAAGGGGAGAAGGTGTTTTTAAGATTTGTTTTACTTCTAATTATCCTAGTCTGCTTTTGTTAATAATAAATTCAACTAATTTCCCTAAGTGAAATCTGTTTTGCCTGTGATGGTAGTTGTTAAGTGATCTCTCCCTGCCCTTAACTCATAATCCATTTTCACTCCCCTGTCCAGTTCCAGAGGGCACTGATAGAGTGGCTTCGATGGGCGCCTGGCATCCAGCCTGAATCAACCCACCACACACATAAAAAGTATTTTCTTTACATGTTGGGTTTTCTCCACAAGAGTTTAACGGAATAAGTCATTGGCAATAAATATGGTTATTTAATCTTTTTATGTTGCAATATTAAAAAAGATACCTCTCCAAGAACCTAAAATACTGAATGTTATTAAATCCATATATCAATTTATTATTTACTTGGAAAAAGGCATTTATGTTTTAATTTAACTGTACCATTTTCACAACTGCCCTTAAAATTTGCTTGTTTTAGGAGAGACAATAATGAACTAGACTGTTATTTTTCCATTTGAAGAGTAGAGCAACTCTTCCTATGCTGTATAATTTAGCTTAATATATGGCTATCAGGAACAAAAAGACTGATTTGTTTTCATTTTAATTATAATAATAATAAAATTTAAATATAATAATAATGATTCAATCTATCCTTGAATCTTTTATACATTTATAAATTACATCTATGCTATGGGAAAATCAGAAGCTTCTTTATTTTCAATTTGCAGATATTGAAAGATTGGTAAATTTAGACTGGAGCAGCTTTTTTCCTTTTTGTTTTTAATTGCTAATATTACTTACTAAGCCAGTATTTCATGTATGCTTCAAAAATTACAGAACGTTATAAGTCTGAATTAGTGCTCCTTTCCTCATTTTATTTTTAAGTTCCATTTTCATTTCCATGAAAATTTTGGCAGTATGAAGACAGATAACTGCATATTCATTTCAAAGCAATTAAGACCCCTCCTTCTAATCAATTGGTTTTTAAAGAAAATGGTGTCTAGAAGATGAGTTAATGCACTAGTACTTCAGTTTGATTGAGTCTGAATCTCTTTATAATGCCATTAAGATTTGTAATAATAAGAGTCCTTGGCAAAAATATTCTAATATTCATTTGTCTTTGATTAAGTTTTAAATTGACCTTAAAATGAAGAGATTTTTGTTGTGTTCTCTGTACTGAATTTTAGACTCACCTTGGGTTACTTATTCAATATGACAACATCTTGAAGAAAAACACAGCTCAACATAAATGCAAAAAGACCCCTTCTATGTGTATGGTATGGGAATTGTTATCTTCTTTTTTTATTATTTTTTGTGTTATTTACTTTTGTATTTATATATTTTTGCTGGATTTTGTCCTGACACTTACTATTTTCTCAAAGTTCAAATAGGTCAAATAAGCTTATACTTGAGAAAACCATCCACAAAACCTTTGACAATTAAGACAAATATTTCAATATTGCCACAACATTATGTTCATTATATTCTTATGTCATTTTGATACTTTATTCTGTGAAGAAAGGTGCTACCCTTTAAGATGTTAGTGCAATTTAAAGCAGATTTAAATTGAAATGAAAGCTACGGAATGTATTTAAATACAAATCTTTTATTTCAACAGACCGTAAACAGGTCTATTCTTGTCAGTCTGACCATCATACTTCTGTCTATGGCAAGTACTGTAACATAAATCTACCTTTTTATGTAATCTTGATAAAATGTAAGAATTACTTTCTTCCGATATCAACCAGGAGATTTTATTTCAGGTAGGGAATAGAATTAGTCCGTAGAGGATCTTATTCTTTTCCTTTCTTCCCTTTGCAGGAATTGAGGGATATAAACCTACTATATGTCTGTCTCTTCTCTAGCTATTATGTGTTGTCAAATGCTTGAGATAAGACAGTAGTCATTATTTCCCAACCCCTCTTTAATCTTACATGTAATTCTCTGCAGTTTGAATGAAACTGTATTTTACATATATAAGCACACACCCACACCCACACCCACAACCATGTATATTTTTCCCCAAGCATATACGTTTACTATAATCTTCAGGTTTTATTACTGCAAAGTCAATTGTACCTGAGTACTCAAATTTTTCCAGAAGTGTAATTTTAGTTAAACTGCCCTATGTTCTTTCCTAGACTGGTGGTACACTAAACAAGCAAATAAAATGTTTGTCTTAAAAATACTGAACACAGAAATTGCCTTGCTTTTACACATGAGGAAACTTTGTAAAGTTGCACATAAGGACCAGAACAAATATGGAAGTGGCAGCTCCTCTAAACACTAAATATATATTGAGCATATAGATATTTCCATTGAAAAGGTTGGAACTATGGTCTTGACTGCAAGTGTAATGGGGGTAACATGGGATCTCTGGCTCATAAAAAGAGAAAACTTTCAAGTAAAATATGCAAGTGGAGTTCAATAAACTTCAGTATTATAAAGCTGTAGATAGACACTGAGAGGAACTTTCAGATCTGGTTTAGTTCCTGACTCATATGGGAATTATTTTTGACAAACCGAGTTGATGTCTGCTCAGTGTGTCTGTCTGTTTATATCTTAAAACTGAAAAGAGAATGAAAAATAATTGGAAAGTACTTTTTAATTCCTATGCTTCCTTTTAAAAAACAATAACCATTGGTCAACATCTTGCAGTTCCCATAGTTTACGGTTACATTTTCAAATATTTCGGAGTTAGTGCTAAAGGAAACGATTTTTTAAGCTTGATGACAGAATTTTGTAAAAGAAGTGTTTTAAGAGAAGCAATAAAATTCTTAAGTAAGAGGTAGCTGTGGCCACTAAAAATAATCACACATAGAATCATAGAATAATTAAGGCTGGAAAAGATTTCCAAGATCATTGAGCTCAACCCTTGATCAAACACCACCATGTCAGCTAAAGCATAGCACTAAGTCTCAAATCCAGTTGTTTCTTGAACACCTTCAGAGATGGTGACCCCATCACCTCCAGAGATGGTGACTTCATCACCTCCCTGGGTAGTCTATTCCAAAGTTTAACAATCCTTTCTGTGAAGGAATTCTTCCTGATATCAACCTCAACCTCCCCTGGCACACCTTGAGGCTATGTCCTCTTGTCCTGTCTCTGGTTGCCTGGGAGAAGAGACTGACCCCCACCTGGCTACACCCTACTGTCAGGGAGAGAAGATCTCCCTTGAGACTCTTTTTCTCCAACCTAAACAATCCCACCTCCATCAGTTACCCCTCATAGGACTTACTTTTCAGACCCTTCACCAGCTCTGTTGCCTTTTTCTGGACTCACTCCAACACCTCAATGTCGTTCTTGAAGTGAGGGCCCCAAAACATCTTAGAATGCCTCCTTATTTGTGGTTGTTTAGGTCACAGGTGGACTTTCAAAATATACAAACTATTCAGGGAAGTGGTACCTCCATCACTGGAGGTTTTTCAAAATATGATTTATAATCTAACCTAGGCTTCTTTTCCATGAAAGGTTGGACTAGATAGTCTTGTTAGATCCCTTCCAATCTAGGCTATAATGTGGTTCTATGATTCTAGTACCTAGGCCTATCTTGTTGCACTACAACTGTTATTATGAGTGGTCTTATCAATTCTCTATGAGCTCCTGTTAGTAAAAATATTAGAATTTGTAGCATACATTTAGTATTCAAATGGGAAAAGAGATATTTTCTTTATTCCTTTTCATGTCTACCTGAGTACATTACAGAAGAAAAGGTGTTATAACACAAAGTGGCTAAATTTGGTCCTGTTGGAATTTAAAGATAACAAAATTTTGGTTTATTTAGAGGTCCTTCATAATTCTTGTTACAGAGCATGCAAGCATCATCCTCATTGCAAAGTTAAGATTAGATTTTGAAGGTTAAAGAAAGACATTACGTCTTAATCTTTTCACCTCAATTTTTTTTAAATATTTGTTTGAAAAAAAGAAATATATTTAAAAACCCCATAGAGTATATTAATTGTTGTGCTGGGAAAGAAAAAAAAGAAACCCCAATGCATTAATATCATTATATATTTATACAGAGATAAAAGAGCCCAAATTAATTGGATTTATTTTTTGTTCATTAAGAAAATATTACGAATAGTAGCATTCTTTTCAATCTGTTCTGTTGAATACACAGAGGTAAAGCAGTTCAGCATAACTGAAGTACCATTGTAAATGTAAAAGAAATGAAAGGATGTGAAAATATATATTTATTTTCCAGTCATAACAAATAAATTAAGAATTAAATGTTGAATAACGCAATTTATTGACTAAAATTAATTTTTAATTTCAAATGATTGCTTAAACTATTTCAGGAAAGTATTTAAATATTTGTTTGAATACAGCCTTTGTTTTGTCCAATGAGGAAATTATACCATTTTAGTGATTTTCAAGCTAAGAAAACAAGTAAAACTCAAGTATATAATTCCATAGTTGCATTTTCAATTCCTTTTCCCATTAGAAGATCCACTAATTATTCACATTATGCCAAAATCAAGCATCTCATACAGTGAGTGTACATTGAGAGATATATATATAAGATTACTTTTTTTCCCACGACATTTATGAGAGTCTATGAAATGTTTGTATGAATAAATTAAATATGTCTGAGGGATTTTAAGCAAATATTACAGTAAAAGGTTTTACTGGCTTCCATCAGTATCCTTGGCACACCATCACTTCCCATATTAACTAGCCATAATGATTATTGCACCATTATGGTTCTATGTCATGTACAATATATTTGCACTCAGTATGACACTTTAAATAATAAAAATGTTAAAATTTACCAGATGTTGAACAATTTAAGTATAAACCTTTGAGCCAGTGAGTATTTCAGTGCTATATTTCATATTCACTGATAAGTGTCTACCCATGGACTTCAAGGTGACATAAATATTGATTACTCTTTGTAAACATATTGCCTACTATGTATAGTATATTTTTATGGTACATATATTTCAATAAAAGAATTGATAAAGCCTTTAAAACACTCATCAACATGTTTGTGTAACTGTTTGGAAGGCTATATAGCATTATGTACAGAGCTTTTAAAATAACTATCATAATAAAAAATTGCAATGGTATTTTAGTTTAATCCATAGCAAAATCTCATAGTCCACCCTGATATGAATGAATCCTACCCAAATTTAATTGAAAAGGTCACTAAGGGGAAGTGAGAAGGATACAACAAATACTTTTCTTCTAGAAAACTTTGAAAGTGCAAGAGTAGCATTCGTTTCCATATGCTGTGAGCATTGAAGAGTAATTTGCAAGGAGAATTTAGATTTTTTTTCTAACTGCATTTTCATCTCCCATTGAAGTATAATTAGTCTTACTTTTTTGTTATTGAATATGGTTTTTATTTTTGTTTGTAATGGAAATGAAATTTTTCTCATTCTTTCTGTGCATTGCTGTACCATCAGTCTTCTATCTGGTAACTTTTAAACACATCAAAGATTGCAAAGAGTTTTTGCCTAAAGTTCTTCAAGTTTCATAATATAGCAGCAGCAAGGAGGAGACAGAAGGAGACATCAGTGAGTAAACCTATAACGAACAAGAAAGGCAGAGCTCAGCTATTATGGTTTGTTGGACAATGACCAGATGTCACATCATGCACTTTTACATGCACATGTTAGACAGGAAAAAGGAATATTAGTATGGGAATACATCAAGAATGAGTACTCTGTCTAGGAAACCCACGAAAAATGAGGCTGCATCAACTCACTGCTATTAGAATAAGTTGTTTGATTTCCCAAAAAACTCTGGGGGGAAATTTATCACTTTATCCTACCTCTGTGTTTCCAATACATGGTGATAAACATGTGTAATTAAATCCATGAGCTTTATCCATACACAGTGTTCCTGGGGCACAGTTTATATTGTTGAATAGGCAGGCATCAATATCGAGTTCACATCTTTCACCTTCGAAACCTGCACCACAAAGAGAATGTTTAATCACAGTTCATTCAGAATATTGACATTATGTCTGTTCAGGGTGTTAGCAGTTAACACCACTCTACTAGAGTTATTTGGCAGCTTTATTTCCTCAACAAAGAGAAAAAGTGGGTTTCTTCATAAAAATGTTCACTGCATTTGTTGAGATGGATTGCTATTTTTATGCTGCTATTTCTTAACATAAACATTTGGATGACATTTTATTTGTTCTGTTAGAAAACACAATAAATTTCCAATGCCTCACCTATAGGGCAAGTGCACTTAAAATAATCTTCATAGCCAATACACGTTCCTCCATTTTCACATGAATTGGAACCACAGTTATCAATTTGCACCTCACAGAATTCTCCTGAGGTTGGAAAAAAAAGTCATAAAAAGGTTAGCAATTAATGTTACATTCTTAAAAAAACATTGTAAGTCATATTAATAATATTGATAGAATAGCTTACTTTCAATAAGATCTCTGGAATAGAATAACTTGCTTTAAATAAGATCTCTGGAATATTGGTTAAAGATCTTGTGTAAGTTTTCAGATTCTTTTTTCTCTCCATTTATACATACAAAAAATAAATCTCAGTGTTTTTAAAAAAAGGTCAAACCAAACACACTTTTTCAGCATTTGAAACAATTTTAGAAAGCATCCAAAAGGGCACAGACAGCTGAAGAGGGCGGATTTTCCCTGGAAATAATTAACTGAAATGGAGTTAATGCCTTTGTTTTTCCTCTTTTTCCTGCTGCGTGAGTCAATCCTGATATCTACTCAAGACTTTTGAATCTATTATGTACATATTTCATTATGTGTTTCCTGAGCTCGATTTCAGCTAGGAGAAGGCTGGTCCACACTTATCTGAGGTAACCTCTAGTGTCATTCACTGAGCAACTGGCACATTTAGTTGAAAACTAGTTTTAGCCCAGCAGGAAGAAATAATGAAACTTGTAACTGGACAGTTCTAAAAAAATGTACTGAAGAGAAATTTATCTCTGGCAATGTGATATGAATCAATAAGTAAGATCATCAGATTTACCATTAGTCTGGCAAAACAAATAGATTTGACAAAACCAAAACACTTTCACTTTTTATTCTTGTTCTTTTTGGTACTGAAAACAATTTAATGAATTCTGTGCATACATTCTTGATTTTTTCTCTTGTAATTGGTGTGCTTTCTTTCTTTTTCCTTGATTTTATTTTTTTTTTTAATTTACTATTTTTACAGTAGGAGTTCAGGGTTTTTTTTCCGAATTTAGAAAAGAGAAAGAATAGAGAAAAGAGAAAAAAAATCTTCACTCTGAGAAAACCAGAAGAAGGTGTAGGAATTTTGAGATATTTCAAAGAGGAAAACTTCAGAAAATACACTGAGTGTAAATTACTGATGTTTTTACCACCAACCTGCTTGTAATCAGTGTTACTTCACTTCATAGCTTAAGCAGAAAACATAGAAGAGCTGTACAGGAGAAAAATGTTTGGGAGGAATGTACAAGAAATGTGGATAATTTCTTAAATTGGACAATAAGTTCTGTAAAATTTTGAGTCAGAAGTTAGTATTTTATTTGAAATTCTTCATATGTCAAAAAAAGGGAAATAAATTTACTTCAAATAATGAAATTGCTTTGAAATTTTTAATCATCTCTGCTTTTGATCTAAAGCTGGAGACATCAGGAGAACATAAATTAATAGGATAAAATTTGGTAAGAAAATGACTGTCTCTCCTTCAGTATTTTCTGCAAATTTCATTCACTTTTAATATGTTGGAATGGAGTGCCAAACTAAGACCTAAAGACTGCTTTTTATGGACTTCTGTAAATGCAAACAGGAATACACTCTGATTTGTCGGCCAAAAATCTCTATTTTAGGCCAACAGGTGCTGAACCATGACTACAATCTCATGTATTTACAGGGAGATTGACCAGCATGCATTTAATGATTTTTAATATGTATTTTATCCTTTCACTCCTCAGTTAAAAATCGCCCACTGATAACGTCTATCAAATTTTTAACAGTCAAGACCATATTTTATTGTAATTTATAAAGTTTACTAAGTTAACAATATTTTCAAGTAATATGTAATAATAGAGAACATAGGAAAATAGGAAATTAGATACTTCTTGCTGATTATTAATATTATTATTATATGTAATCTTATATATTATATAACATGGGAAACTATGGGCCACCTGACCTTATGTTTACAAGACTCTCATTTGCTATTTATATTGAACACTAGTGGTAACCCAAATTATCTGCATTTCTGGGGAGATTCCATCATTATTAATACGTTTAAAAAGCTACTTTCTGTAATAGTGGCTGGTAAAAAGGTATGCTAACACATAAATAGATATTTTAATTCCAAAATCAACTGAATGTGCTGAAGAAGTTGCGATCTTCTAGGAATTGTGGGGTTTGTTTTGTTTTTCTTAATGAGGTTTGTAAGGCAAAATCAGGAGGAAAAAAAAGCTGGGAAAATACTTCAACTCAGTATGTGTTTTGGATCAATTTTTTCATGTTTATTTGTGAGGATGGAATTGTCTTGTCCAAGAAACCCTTATGAATAAATATTAGTGCAACCCAACAGGCTTTAAGAATTATTTTGCTATAAATCTGAAATTCTTATAGTGGCTGTATTCTTTAAGCAAACTTCATGACTTTTCCCCACCACAATGAGGTCAAGAAAACCTAGTAAGTAACTCCAAGCTGTTATAAAATTTATTGGAATCTGAATACTGCTGAGAAATGCATAATTTATGGTATTAAAGTCTGGTTAAGTGATAAATGGATATCAGGAGAGATCTCCAGAGTAATCCACTTAGCTTTTAATGCCTAATTATCACTTCATAGTGAGTAAGGGCTGAGTAATTGAGAAATGTAGTACTTAGAGAACTCAAACAAGATTTTTGTGCACAATTAAGCACGGTATTCTTCTGTCAGGAATAAGTTCAGCAGGCCAAAGGAACAAATGAAAAAATAAAGAAATTTTACAACATTAGAAAGAGGGAAAAAATTTGATTAAAGACTACTGTTGCCCTGTTTATTTTTATAAATTACCTTATACATTTTTTATTTAAGGATGGGTTCTTAAAAGTTAAATTGTTTAATTATTTCCTTACTTTGCTTTTGCTACCAATATATTTAGAGGAAACTTTCTTGTCTTCCCTGATTCTTGCTCTTTAATTTTCAGCTTAGTTTTAGCTTTTCTAACTCCATTCATACACACACAAGTAATTTCTCTATGTTTCTTTATGCAGCTTCCAACTTCCACTTTCTGTGTACCATAGGATTAGATATTTAGTTGCATTAACACACTAAACCTGAAATAATACACCTTGCTTCTCATCTATGTGTTTGTTAGCTTGGAATCCATGATGAGCTAAAGCAACTACATAGCTCTGGGGTTGGTACCAGCCAGCTAAGAAACAGATAAATTAGCATAATTATGTCTGTACTTGATAATAAACTTACTATTTAAATAAATAACCACAAATAATCAAATTCAGGTAAAGTTCACCTAAGAATTCTAAAGAGACTAAAATGTGATATTGCTGAAGCAACATCAGTAGAGTGAGGAATCTTTTAAATGGACTTTGGGACCAGAAGAAGGAAAGGTGGCAAATTCAATATGAATTCTAAAAGTAAACAGAGGGTTTTTATCCCTGTAGTCCTGCAAAACAACACTGCCTCTTCTAGCAATAGACCATAAGTTTTGCACTGAATTTGCAACGAATGAGGGTCATCAGACTTGATCTGTCTTCCCTGCAGTGATTTACTTGGCCTAATTGTGACGGTAGTTTTTTTCTTCTGATTTGCTTTACTTTTGTTTATCTTTGCATGGAATAACCATAGTTTTTAATAGACAATAGGAACAAGTAGACATTACAAGTACGATTGTATTTACTAATCTAATGCAATGCTGTGTACAAATGCAGGGCTGATACTATAATAAGAGACCTTGAGAAGTAGAGACACAAGATGTGATGTGAGGAACACTGGAGTGATTAAAGATGGCAGACCACACAGCAATAGACAACTCACTAGTGTCCAGTTAAAGAATGAAGACCTGTAGCTAGACAAAACTGGTCTTAAGGGTGACAAAAAAAACAAAGATATTTTATTAAATATACTTTAGACCCACCATAAAATATAAATTTAGATCCAAAATAGAACTGCAGTCCAAAGAAAAAAATTGTAAATGGACCCTAAGTGGATCCTGGAGATGAAGAAGAAACCACCAGTATGAACATTACATTCTTTCAGTGAAGGACTATAGATTCTGCAACACTGCAGTACTATGAAACCATTGACCTTAAGATCTGGAGGAGGAGGGACAAGGGTGAGTATAATATCATAAAAAGGTACAGAAAATAAAAATTGTGCTAAAACTGCATTTTCACTCTCATTTTCTGCAGCAATTCAATTTGTCCTGATAATTATTTTAATTTTAATATTTTAGTTACATTATCAATAATTTTTGGCTTTACATGCATATATGGTGTGCTTCTACCCTGCACATAGCAAAGATTTTCAACATAACAAAATCATCTAGACTTAATGTACCATGAAGTCTGCCTTTATCAAATAACTTCCTGAGGGTTCTTATAAAGAATATAACTCACAGTTGCCTTCTATATGGCACAGTGTAGTAAAGCCAGCACTTCCAGTGTGTTTTAACTGACTCAAACATTTTAAGCTATAAAAACAGAATTTGCATTCCTTAGGACTTTGGCTGCACTTGTAGTTGCTAGAGACATTTTTAGTTTTATGTGATCTGGTTTAGTCTATTTATGTTTTCTGTTCTAGTCTATTTTTGTTCTTCCATTTTCAATTTAATATTTTTTTTTTTGAAACTGTGTAAGTAACAACCAGTATGCTAATAAAGAGTACATAAAGATGATCTACACTAAATATTTTCTTAATATGAAACATGTTATTTCATATGGCAACAAGTTTATCAAACAAAATATAATGTATGACCTAACACTTCTCTTCAATACACAAGTACTGGTTTGTATAATAATTATTTTTTAAATTATTTTTAAAATTACATTTCACAAAAGTCAAAACAATTTTATGAAGCTACAACTCAAGACTTTTTTTTTAAATGGTTTTTTGTTCCCTGTCTTTGAAGGCAGTCATAACACCCAATTAGATTTACTGTATATGTACACACATGTGCACATGCTGAATCATTAATTTTCAACCAAGAAGTTAGTGGGAACTTTAAAAAATATGCTCTTTGGCAGAGCATGGGCAGCTAGGGTTCACTCTCTGAAATGTTGACCTTTACAGCCATGCTATTGCATTTTCAGTCATGAAAAATTCCACTTTTGTTGTATGATTTATCTCATCCTGAACTCAGTCCAAAAAAGGTCATATGAATAGAGCCCTCTAAAATTCTCAGTTCTTTCCACATATCCTAAAGAAAGAACAGAGTGACAAGCCTGGTACAGATATTGTAAGCACTTAAAATTACACAATTTATTCCACTTCCTGGAACTTTACATTTATTTATTTATTTTGAAATACACTTAATACAGTAATACCTACTGGAACCACTAGAGGTTCAAAGACAGGTTTTCATGAATTCTGAATATTTCTTCATTTTCCCTTGGAGTTGTGTAGAACTGTGCAGTAAATGTATTCTTAGATAAATCTAGGTATAGTGATAAACCTTTGTTTTACAAAGTAAAATAATTTCAGTGAATGAGAAAAGAATTAAAAAATAGCAGAAATAAAGAACTGATCTGACATTCACACATGTAGGTGTTCAAAGTTCTGCCTGACAGTTGAAAAATCAAGCTTAAATGACTTGATTTTGATGCTAGAAAAAACCCTTCTATTAACTAGTTAGCATAAATATTCAAATGAGGATTTATTTAAGATTAATATTTGTGGTTTTTCAGTCTTGTTAGAACAAAATATAATTGTATACTGATAAAAAACATTATTCTTGACTATCTACAGCTAAACATTAAAAACAAGGATCATGTTACTTTTCTTATTGGTGGAGGCTTTTTTGCTATAGATGGGTTTACCAAAACATGGAACTGGACAATCTTCACCAACTATAGATGAAATCTAGACAACATGTTTAGAGTAAATTATTAAATTTTAGATTTCTAAAGTACATCATACTGAAATAGCTCATTCATTGATTATCACTACCCTATCCCTGTACTTAAGGAAAGAAAAATTAAAAATGATACAACCATTTGAAATGGCAGCTGGCATCAGAATGAACCTATTTATTTACAGTGATATTTGAAAAATAAGCTAAAAATATTTATTTTGTCAAAATTTTCAGATTTAATTATATTTTTTCAGTTATTTTACTTCAAAAAATTCCTTTGCATCTCCGTTTTAGGATGGTGTTTCACAAATCCTTGTGCAGAAGGGTTATTCTTCTGAGAGAAAGAAATAAATAAGGTAAACCCAGGAAAAATGTGATAATAATTTTCTAATGACACAGCTTTTCTGATTAACATATAAAGGGGGTAGTTTCCACTAGCTCATGAAAAACAATAATTTACTGGGGTTAGAGATAACAATTCCAAGACTGTAACTCATCATACCCTAAGTCTGATTAAATTTTGATTAAGTGTAAGTGATTAAGTGCATTTGCACCACACCATGGACCAATGTTCTAGAAAACTATTCCTTTTTTTAGGAAAACAATATAACCTTTTCAACATAAAGACATACACGTCCCAATAGGTAAAGCATTCAAAGTCAAACATGTATGTTCTTTAAGTACTGTCAAAGCTTCATAGACTAAGGGGATACAAACTATAATATGAACATTTTCAATTTCAAGTGAACATTATTCTTCTTATTCTCAAATTTTAGCAGCTATCATAATTTATTTACATGGAGCTGAATTTAAAGCTTTTTTAAAAGATCAAAAAGACTTCCACTGGCCACAGACAGCTTATGACTTAGTGCAGTTGTCTACTACTGCATGAATTATACACGACCAGATATTCTCAAATGTTAAATATGCAGTTAAAATTTTACCTTCTCCAGGTTTAGAATGCAATTAATCATTTAAGGGCACTTAGGAATAGTCCTTCCTGAAAGTTCCTCTGCAATTGTTTAAGCACAGTCTTTAGCTGAGTTACTTTTTACAGAATGTCTTTAAAATTGTTTGAGATGTATTTTAATAACCTTGGCTCTTAAATGAACTCATTATTCTGGAACATACAATTAGACTTTTGACCGTTTAATAGATTATCTGTCCTTTCTCTTAGCTGCATTCAGGATTTAGCTGGAAATCTGGTCATAAAGATTCATGTCTTGGCAAAGTCTTTTGCAGTCCTCTCCTTCAAAGAGTCTCTTATCCTCTTGTGAAGGTTTTGTTTATTTGTTTATTTTGTTGTTGGTCAAAGTGCCCTTTATGAGTCTCACTAAAAAATCTGGTTCATATAAGAACCACAACAGGATACTAGGAGAATATGCAAAACAATTGTCATGCCTGGAACAGAGAAATTTTCTCTACCTTGATCCTTTTTCACTCATTATATGTGAAGTATGAAGTAATACAGAACAATCATTCACAGAGACATTCACAGAGAGAGAGAAAATTCCAGAAATAGCATCCTACCCAGCCTGGATAAAAAGCACCATACTTGCAGGTTCCTCTGTTCTCTGGAAGAGACTTGAACATCACACCTGGGTTCCAGAGAGGAGGTGGGTTTCTTTAAGTTTTTGAAAAAATTCCTTGGCAAACTAAGTCTAATTATTTAGGATTACAGGGAGTATAAGGATTCTGGATTTTGAATAAGATAATGGGTTATGAGCCTGGAGTAAAGGTAAATGTCAGTACACTGAGGCAGCAGTCCAAATTTGGGTGGGTGACACAAAGATTGATTGCGGGATAATAGAATAGATTGGGTTGGAAGAGACCTTTAAAGACGATTTAGTCCAACCCTCCTGCAATGAGCAGGGGCATCTTTAACGCAGGTTGCTCAGAGTCCAGTCCAACTTGTCCTTGAATGTTTCCAGAGATGGGGCATCTGTCACATCTCTGGGCAACCTGGTGCAGTGTTTCACAATGCTCATTCTAAAAAATTTCTTCCTTATATCTAGTGTAAATTTATTCTTTCAATTCAAAGCCATTACCCCTTCTGGTATTGCTACAGACCCTTGTAAAAAGTTCCTCTTTATTTTATTTATAAGCTGGAGTATTGAAATACCTCAGTAAGGTGTTTAGAGAATCTTCTCTTCTCCAAGCTGAACAACCCCAACCCTCCTAGCCTTTCCTCATAGGAGAATTGCTGCAGCCCTCTGCACGGTCTTCATGTCTTTCCTGTACTGAGGGCTACAGAACTGGATGCAGTAATCTGATGCAAATTCCAATATTATTTAATGTTCTTATCTGAAATGTTCTGATCTGAAAAGTAAATTAAACCTCTTATACAGAGTTTATGTTAAATTGGTGGCAAATGCTGAGGAGAAAGGTAGAATAAAAACAAATCTAAAGAAGTCAAATAATTTGAAACAACGTGTCTAAAGTGATGTATGTCTCAGTAAATACAAATTGAAGCAAGTATATTGCAGAAAAAAACCTGAGTTACTCAGAGTCACAGAGTGAAGACCAAAGTATAGAACTTGTTGCTGAATGTAAGTTTCTGATATGATTCAGGTTAAAAAACCCAAATAAACAAAGCAAAACAAAAAAAAGATAGGCCTTAAAGTTCCTAAGAAGTCTGCTTATGTGGCAAGAAGTATATACAGCAATAAGAGACATCATTAACACAGATGAAGCCATGCTTTAAGTCTGTAACAAAGAGGTATTGTATATCATATTTCAACAGAATGTGTTTGGGGTTTATTTATTTTTTTTAATAGAAGGAACAATGACTGAGCACAAAGGCTGAGATATAGCATAAGAAAATCTAGAATATTTAGTTCATATTCTAATATTATTCCAGCTTCAATGGAGATACAATAGACTATGTCAGCTAATGATGTTGTACAGTGTGTCTGAGAAGAAGTAAACTACATGTGGCTAGCCTGATTATCCATACTTTAAATAGGAAAGTTAGTATTCAGATCTAAAAGGTGTAAGTCTAAGGTCTTTTAAAGAACTAAAACAGAGCTACAGAGATCACCTTTGTAATGAAAACAGTCACTAGATCTACACTATAGTGTTATTCATCTCTCCAATTTATTATATATTTTTAAGATACTATAATTATATCTACATTGCACACCTTATCATGTTTTAAATCCATTAGCATGATAGGTGATTTATAACACTGTTGACAATTTTTCTACCTTGGTAAGAACTGAAATGGTATACTTGGCTGAATTAACACAGATTCAGCTGAGAAGCACAAAATAATTTCTCTGGTTATTATAGTTAATTAACTTTTTTGACCACTTCAACTTGATCAGAAGACTTTTTGACTGATTTTACATAAAAAGCCCGTATCCCTCATGTTTCCTATTGAGGATGTGATTTTTTTGAGGGGCGATATATGGATATTTGAATGTTCACTATCTATCCAGATACCTCTTTGAATGCTTAGAGAAAGCTACAAATTCTTAGTTTCCCTTGTCACTAACAGCAGATTTATATATTTGGGAATGAGAATGAATAATGCAGTAGGGTTCTCACTACAAGGCTTGCAAATTATCTACAGAGAAAAAAAAAAAACCTTCTAAGTTTTTCTCCAAATGCATACAAAGGGAAAGGGTAGACATCAATAGCTGTAAACCCAGAAGAGTCAGACAAACTAAAGCAAATTAGCATAGTTCTAACTCCCTGACAGGTAAACGTGGGAGTTGCATGCCTTAAAAACATGAGGCGTGGTAGGTTGGTAGGAAGTGGGAATCAGGAGAACAAAATGGTAGGCTGTTTTATATGCACCTGGACTTGAGGTCAGACTTTCACAGGAACATATTGTGAATAGGAAACACTTCTGTTATACCTCTGAAACCTTGTTACTTTTAAAATATTCAGTTAATGATGTAAAATGCCTCTTTAGTTTCAGTTTTGGGATAATAGTCCCAGAAAGTCAAGTGGTTTGTACATCTCTTAAAAATACAAGGGTGATAAAGGTGGGTGAAAACAATTTTTGGAGTTCATGAGCAGATATAGCTACCTGGAGGATTCCATATGCCAAGTTTAACGGTGTATTTTAAAGTATGTCTTCCAGTTGAGAACTTTTCTAATTATATGCTTAGAAATCCAGACCTTGAAACACCTATGCTGCTTAAAAAACAATAGCATCTTTAAGTTAAGCATAGTTATTCTTGATGAACAAAAACTCCATCAAAATTCTTTCTTATTCAAATGGGCAAAATATATTGCGCACAGCAAATTTAACCAGAAACTGAACTACTAAGAAACATGAACATACTCATAAATATCCTCCTGCACTGGAAACATTTTGTTCCATTTTAAAACCAGGAAGAAATTAAATGCTGATATTACATTTCTCCTTGAATTATCATGTAGAATGTTTTTATAGTCTTTTGGCTTTTCATGCAATTGCTACATGCCAAAATTATAGAAGTATTTCCAGCACAAAAATTTCAATAGCCTTATATTTTGTGTGGAAATCATGACCTGAGAAAAAATTGTTGACTTGAACTACTGTAGATCACAGTCTGCTTGGAGTAACAAGAAGTGTGCTACAACATCAGACATTAGCCCTATCCCTCACCTATTGTTCAGGAGTTTATCTGCTTCAAATTAAATATTATGCCAGTATGGATAATGTGTCCTTTTTATTTTTTCATTGCTTACTTCTCTATCCTTTCATTACAATTAGCACAGTCAAATGCCCCACATGAATTAAAACTGTTGTATTTTCATGTAATTCATTTTGCTATCATCTTACGTGAGAAGTCTTTGTAAGGATCGGTGTCCTTACAAAACACCTTCTGGTGAGGCATCACCTTGAGTCCTGGGTGCAGTTTTGGGCACCACAACATGAGATGGATATAAAGCTATTGGAGATCATCCAAAGAAGCACCGCAAAGAGGTGAAAGGGCCTAGAAGGGAAGCCATATGAAGAGTAGTTGAGGTCACTTGGTCTGTTCAGAAGAGATTGAGGGGAGACCTCATTGTGATCTTCAACATCCTCATGAGGGGAAGAGGAGGGGCAGGTACCATCTCTTTTCTGTGATGACCAGTGACAGAACTCAAGGAAAGGACATGAAGCTGAGTTGAGGAAGGCTTAGGCTGAATATCAGGAGAAAGTTCTTTCCCCAGAGGGTGGCTGGGTACTGGAACGAGCTCCCCAGGGAAGTGGTCACAGCATCAAGCCTGACAGAGCTCAAGAAGTGTTTGTACAGTGTTCTCAGGCACATGGTGTGATTTTTGACATGGTCCTCTACAGAGCCAGGACTTGGGCATGGTGATCTTTGTGGGTCTCTTCCAATTCAGTACATGTTATCATTCTGTCTAATAAAGTCAGTGTTATGTATGTTTTTTCTTAGACTTTTACTGGCGTTGTGAGAGACCTGTACTGGGAGCAGGAACAGACTAGCTAAAACCATTTTTCTTTCACCCTAACTAATGCTACATGGACACACCTCCTAAAAGGCATTTTACACAGCAGGTAATGTTTCTGGGCAACTGCTGAAGAGGACTACAACGAGAAGTACTTCAGTTGTTATTATTGCTTTCTGTCAGTTATCACTGAAAGTTCTTCTTTAATAAAAAATTGAGTCGTCTGAAAAGCAACAAGCTGTTCCCTTTTTTTCACCTATGAATGTAAGTATTCTGAGTGAATTTCTGTAACAGTACTTAACAAGTGACTTCTTTTATTCCATTATTTCACTACATGGTCGTTGATGTTTGGGATCTGTGTGCACTAACCATTTCTCTTTCAGAGGTGACAATGGCAATAACATATAAAGTGCAATGAACAAAGCTTAACATGGCAGCATCTGTTGCTGAGACAGATCCTGCTGTGTAATTCCAGTAACACTCCTGTGATATAGGGACCTCCCATGATACTACAAAAATTCCTTTACTTGCTCACCTTTACTATGGGGATTAGAGCTGAGGGTAAAAAAAAAGTATTACTCTTTTTATCTATTTGAGTTTTGAGACTTATGAGATTACTATTGTACTTCAACATTAAATAGAGGCCTTCCCCAAATATTCTAGAAATGGCTGAACTCCTGCCAGCTAACAGCAAGTACTGAAAGAATTCTTTATTTTGCTTCACCTATGTGAACAGTACTTTTGCATGACCTAATGATTTATCTTTATCTCAAGTTTTCTTTCTTTTGTGTTTCTGATTCTTTCTACCACTTCTGATCTTCCACTGGGAAAGAGTGAAAAACCAGCTGTTTGGTACTTAGCTGCCCATTGAGGTTAAAATACGTCACCATTGTATCCTTGAGAACAAAAGAACTTTAAAATGTGTATTTGACCAGAGAGAAGCATTTATTTTAAGCCATGTAATTTCTTTGTTCACTAGTATAAACATTGCCTTAACTAGACTGAGAAAGATACAGGAACTTTTATATCCCATATCTTGTTCTCTGGGACATTAGTTATTATGGCCTTCTACAGAATACTGTTTCAAGTATCCTACACAGTGCAATAGTGCAATGTCCTTCAAAGTATGTTTATATACATGTCCCATATACCTGTAGAAATTAACAGATCTGTCTCAACTCAATAAAACAATCAAACAGAAAAAGTAAATTGTGGTTAAATCTATGAACAACCTCAATGAGTGCTATAAAAAGAAAGTTTTAAGATAAGGAAAAAGTATGCAACTGAAGTAGTACTTTAAACTCTGGTTGGTGAGTTTTCTTGGGATTCAGTTCATTTTACCAGTAGTAAGAGTATTTTAATTAAAGGACATTTCTGTGAAATGAGAATGAAGTGTCTAACATGCCCAATCAATTCCTGCCAATATGATTGCTCTACACATGAGGAAAGATAGTAATAAATTAGAGGAAGCTTATTCAAGGACAATTGGTCTACTGTGCAGGACCTGAGAAATTGCTGATATGGATTGTTTCAATGTCATAAGCCATCTTACTTACAAGCACTGTTGTAGATTCAAAGGTTTTTATTCACTTTCAGAGAAGAAAAAAATGAAAATGAAAATAAGGAACTAACTGTAGGAGGAAATTGAAAGCACAAAAATTATGACACCTATTCAACATAAATAACTATATATTATAGCCCTTTATTCTCTGAGCATTTAAACCAGACGTGGGGATATTTTTCTGAGTAAATGACCCAAAATGGTTTTACATATAAACAGAAGCAAAATCTATATTTTAAAATTGCATGTGTATATGTTAAGTTTCTACAAGGTTTTGTTAAAGAGTATGGGACCAATTTGAAGTGGGTTTATTACTTTATAAATCAAAGTTCTGGTTTTCACAGCTGAGAATGTTACGTTGTGTCATATTTTCTGTTTCCTAAGATATCTGTTCCAAGCATGATTTAAATGTTAATGCAAAAGCTACAGCTGTAGTGTTTATAATTTAAAAACACAATTAAGAACCAATAGATGTGAAACTACAATGGCTTTTCTGGTTACAGAAACTCATTCAGAGTCAAGTAAATGTGCCAAAATTGCTACTGCATTTCCCTTCCCTCTTTACCTTTCCAAACACATAAACGAAAAAGTAAACAGGTAAAAATGAAAATTTTTATGGATCAAGACTGAAAAAGTAACTGGTTGTTTAAAAGCAGAAAACATTAAAAAAAATTCTATTGCAATATATAGAACCCCTTACAATGAGAACCCACAAAATAAAGAATCTTGGCCTCATAGCAAGATGTCCCTGAACAGCAAAGTTGTTTCCACTTGAATTCAGTCATGACTCAGTGTTTAGAAAGGTTTAATTTTATTAATTGCACATATTTGTTGCCTTTTATTGTAACATGTTAAACTTTTGTTTCATGATCATATTGTACACTAGAGACCTTACATTATATCAAAAGCCTAAAGTATTGTAGTGAAACATTACTTTTATTAACAAATCTATAATTTTAAGTGTCACACCAATAAAAAAAAATCTAGCATAAATTAAAAAAATAAAACCCTAAAGTGGATAATGGAGAAGTGAAAAGAAAGGTTGATAGTTAAAACTCTGGGTTATTATCCTATGATTATCCTTTTGCAATGGTAGTAGATTTAAAGTCTGTTTTCTCTGTCTTGCATCAGTTCTTTAAATTAATTTCTATTTTTTGGGTAATAAATATTGTTTCTGTATTTCAGCTGATTACTTTTTAAGTTCTCTTAATATTTTTGGCACTTATCTTTAAATTGATGTACATATGGTTAATATCTCTTTCCATAATATTACCTAAACCTGCAGTGAATCTCATTTGAATCTTCTCTTTCAGTTCCCTCTCTAGACAAAGATTAGTGAAGGATTTTAGGATCCAACTTCAATGAGCTTCTATTTAAAGAATAAGGCTTGAGGAAAAAATCAGAAATTATTTTCTTTGTCACTTAAAAAGCTAATGTGGTTAATATAAGCTGCCTTTTTAGGTTTCTTTTTTATCTAATTGAAAGAGAAACACTGCTGAAGAAATTGTGTCAATGACTAACAAATATCTGACACAGTGGTTTTAATCCCCCTCTGAAAAACAAACTTACTGACAACACAGAGAACCTCGAAGACTAGGTTTTAGTTAAGTAAAGTGAATCAGTTAATCCCACACCAAATTAAATTTTAGAAATCACAGGTGGCCCACTAAGGAATTAAAATAGGAGGTGGAATTCAACTCTCAAAAAATAAGTAAAGTTATCGGAGTAAATACAGGCTAATACAAACTAACAAACTTCCTGAACTCCATTTCTGTCATTAATTGTGTATCCAGGAACTGTAATTAGACATCAGACATGTAGCTCATATGCAGAACTTTTATATATAGACATACACTTAGTCTCTTAAACTGAAGCTGAAACTTATTCTAGGTCTATTCGTACTGTAACCTTAATTGAAAGATTTAAAAGTAACCTGTAAATTCCATTTCGATTTTATAGGCATCGCAGCAGAGGGCAGAAAATTCAGAGGTGTGATTACTCCTCCAAATACTTCTCTATCCTTTGGCATCTTTTTTTAAATCCAGCATTCTTATATTTGAATATTCAAAAGGAAATGAAACCACAAACTTCTACATGATTTGTATATGACTTACCTGTAAAATCATGAGGACACAAACACTGAAACAAAGGTTGTTCTCTCTGTTGACTTATATCAACGCAAGTTCCTCCATCAGAACAATTATTTGGGTAAATTAAACATGCATTTTCAGCAAATTGGCAAAATTCTCCTGTCCATCCAGGTGCACAGAGGCACTAGATATAGCAAACACAAAAACAAACAAACACAGAAAACCCAAAATGAAAATGCAATGTGAAAGTTAGTAGAATTTTCTTTGGGTCTCATATCCTATTACCGAGTAAAAGTGTGGTAGGATGCAGAGTGCTGCGTCCATCTGAGACTATTATTCATGTCTGTATTTGCAGATGATAAAACAGTTGAGTGAGGCAGAACTCATTTACCATGTCTGTTGAAAAATTCTGGGAAAAAAGGACACATGAGTTGAAGGAAATGCGAGATAATTACCGGCTGTCAGGGATAAAAATGCCAGCAGGAACAGAAGAACTGAGTGTGCAAAAAGGATTTTGAAGGCCTAGAGATGAGAGAGAAAGTGGGCCGTAATGCTAACAAAGCTTGCAAGACAGTCACCAACCAGTAATCAGAAAACATAGTATAGAGTTTCTATTACACAAACTCTACCTGTTAAATAAAATAAATTAAAATGGTTATTCAGAGGAAAGGGAAGATCTGAAGCTTATATTAGCTTCTCGAAAGAGTCCTGTGAAACTCATACAAGTGCCCTGATCAAATACAAATAATAGTAGCTTGCCTTGAATCCCATTACAAAGGCAATAAAAGGGTATAGCTAACAGTAGCATGCAAGTATTTTAGAACCCTGGAACGGTGTACCAGCTTCAAAATGCATAAACATTTTACATGTGTGTGTGTACATGCGACCACCAAAGGCAGAGAGACGTGTGGTAGTGACTCATACAAGTAGCAAGAAAGTTTCCAAAGAATAAGATTAGCATAAGGCACAGAAAATAGGCAGAATATATTGCTGACTACAGAAAAAAAATTACTGTAAAGACAAAAAAAGCCCCAAGACAAGTAATACAAGGAGGAGACCATCATTTTTTGAAGGAGGGGGAGTGTTTTGGGGAGGAGATACAATATCACAAACCATCAAATGTGAAGAGGAAGGATGGAGACAGAAGACAAGCTCAATTCAGTAATAATGTCTCTCAACAAAGAGCTCACAAGACAGATTACCTTGACCTTGGTTGTTAAGAACCACCAGGGACCATAGCTGTCAGGACTAGCTCTTCAGCATCATCTCCACAGCATTGTGTGATCACAGAGAATTTAGAATGCAAATGTTACAGAGTAATAGTGTGTAGGTGTACTGACAATGCCTAACAATCTTGAAAATAGCTAGCATTAAGTATGCTGTTTGTGAATTAATTAATTCAAGCTTCTTTTAAAGTTTAAACTGGTTTACCTCTCAGTATTCTAAACATTCCCATTACAGTGATCTCTGATTCCCTATCTGACGTATATATTTTGTACAAATGTACAGTACTTAAGTGGTCAAGTGAAGGCTTTAAGAGAACTGTGCTGATGAGACTCCCATACTGTGAATCTCTGCAATCCACTATTGAAACAGCAGATAGTTAAAGTAGACTACCATCTCCAAAGTGACCTAGGTATAATAGGAGCATGACAGCCTACAGAATTAGCGTAACTCACTTGAGGCCTGGAAGAACACAATGTTCTCCACCAGCTGTATATTCCTTTGCATTTTCTGCATTTCTATCCCTGCATCACTCTGTTGTGACAATACTGATACACATCCCTGTCATTTCCTGATTTCCTTCCCCTCAATCTCCAGGAACACCTTTCACTGCTGTGTACTGTCCTTGTCCATGATGCTATGTTTGATTAAATTTGACAGTACTAGATAAAAGATAATAAGAAGTAAAAACAACATGGCATGTTTTAGGTAACTGTATCTATGGGTATGCATGTCTTTGTTAGTCAGTACAAAAGCTTGCCCCAGACAAACCTAAAGGAACATGATTTACCCTGGATGTCAATATATTTTACATTCACAGGATTTCAGAATGATTTAGATTGAGAGAGACCTTTGAAGGTCGTATAGTCCTACTCCTTGCTCAGAGGAGGTCAAATTTTAAATCCAAGCTGGTTGCTCAGGATCTTGTCTACTTGAGGTCTTAATATCTCCAAAAATGACAATTCCACAGCCTTTCTGGGCAACTTGTTGCAGCTCTTAAGTACACTCACACTACATTATGAACAATTTCTTCTTAATACTTGTCATAATTTCCTTTGTTGCAACTTCTGTCAGCTGCCTTTCACTCCAGTGCCGTGAACTTCTGAGAAAAATTTGGCTCCATCTTGTTTATGATCACCCAATGAGGAGCTGAAGTAAAGAACTTTGTCCCCATTCAGCTTTCTGTTTCAAGGCTTAAAAAGACAGATCTTTCAGCCTTTTCCATACATCACATACTGCAAAGTTTTCACAATGTTGATAGCTGTCTGCTAGGCTACAATGTTGTCAGTCTTATTTTTTGCACATTGAAGTTCTACACTTCACAGAGTACTCTACAGGTAGCCTGTCAAGTGCTGAGCAGAAAGGACAGTGGAAGACCCAGTGAAGGATCACAAAATGGGAAGACCCACTGAAGGATCTCTCTTATGCTGTTGGAGTGTATCCCTGAATAAGTCAGTCAAGCCATTCTCTGATCTAGCAGGACTTCTCAGTGAAGAGTCCCCATGATGGGACACTGACAGGTTGGGCACGAGGGTCTTAGCTTTCCTGGGGTGCTGACAGACAAACACTAAGGGTTGAGTAAATCTCCCCACACCAAGGGTCAAGGAAATCTCCCCTTTTCACATGACAAGGGCTTATAAGAAGGATGGGAACAACCCTTATAGCAATAGAAGGGGTAATGTTTTTACAGTAAAAGAAGGTAGACTCAGATTAGATAGGAGGAAGAAATTTTTCACAATGAGAATGTGAAACAATGGAGTAGGTTGCCCAGAGAAGTGGTAGATGCCCTGTCTCTGGAAACACTGAAGGTCATGTTGAGTGGGACTCTGAGTAATCTGACGTAGTGGAAGGTGTCCCTACGTATGGCAGGGGAGTTGGACTAAATGACTTTTAAAGGCCACTTCAAACTCAGATCATTCTATGATACTGTGATCTCTGATATTATAAACTCCTTCGTATGAAACCCTGATTTTAGGTAAAACAATTAGAGGTCTTGGTAGAAATATGTCATAGCTTGAATTAATGACTTTCAATGAAGATTATATTCTTTCATTTCTCAGGTTATCATATGGGTAAATCAGAAACTAGAATTCTATCCATGCACATCTCATACAGAAGGGGGGAAGATGAAGTTATCTTTTGTGTAGCTTGAGCAGGTGCCACCTCTCTTTACATATGACTTCATAAAATAATTAAATTTACTAATATTTAATTATAAATTAAAAAAGCAAATCAAGAATGTGCATTTTTGAATGTTTGGTAGTAGATGACAGAAGGGCAAATACTGAAGAATGAAAAATAATCATCAAGAAGCTCAAGCTAGGAACTTACTGTATAGTATTGGAAACAGCTGCCAAAGACACCACAAAATGTGTACAGCATATGAAGAATGTGTGTCTGATATTACTGACATTAATAAACAGGTAAAAAAAAATTATGTACTTCAGAAATACACAGTGTTGAGTTGGCTGAGTGGAATTGCATGGACTGTTTCTACAGACATTCTCCTTATCTCAAGGAGCCATACCCTTATTAGATAGGAAAGTCAGTAAAGAAGAAATTTGGCAAATTTCTATGTCTTTGAAAAGTGGTTTAAACTTGAGCACAGGCTTGATTTTAACTTGTCAGAAGTTTCATTTAAAAATAAACCAGAACATTTCAGTTGATTATATCTGGTGTGTTTTACTGTCCATTTATATTTAATTATATGCTATACTACTATATAAATTCAGATGCATTGTATAAAGAAATTATTACATGATCACAGTTTTAATGAAATACTTTTCATTTAAATTTACTCTTCAAAAGAAGGATGTTTAGTTTATTACATGAAGATTTCTATTGTTTATTAACTTCTGTACAGCTCAGAGATAGTAGCACATATGAAATGTACCTAGGGTGCTTTGATGGTGTTTCCTTCAATAGAATAAGAAAAGCAGGAAAATACATTTTGATAAAGTCCAAATTAAACACTGAAGAAGGAAAAAACTGTTTAACACATTTTAAAATTTATTTGAACTCTACTGTAGAATTACTGCTACTGTGTGAAAGAAAATTGACTAATTAACTTGTATAAAACTAGCCCCTAATGGAAGTATCTGACTTTGAACTACTGCTGTTTTGAACACTCAGCTGGAAGGACAAACACAGGAGAGACATCAATAGAGTTATTGATAGTGGCAAAGTGGCTTCACAGAGATGAGACTATAATGTTCTCAGATGGTCCATGCGGAGAAACAGTAGGAGAGACTGTAGATTTTTTTTAAAAAGGAAAATGACAGTAATCTATTTTATATGTTGTACATAAGTATAAAAGTTGCATCTGAGAGCATTAGATTTTGCAGTGCCAATTTTCATTGCTTCTAGCATTGGTAGTGGAGATGTTATAAATATTCATAATAATTTTATCACTCTAACCAACCGCTTTAATATATAATATGTCAAATATATTAAATGTTTGTTTCCTTATGGCTTTTTTATACTTAGAAAACAAATGGTGATTGATACAGTAAAATTAAAGCAGAGGGTTTTAAAAAGCCCTAGTGTGTTTTCTTAAAAGCACTGAATTTATTAAACAAGTTAATATTTTCTCTCAGCTATACTGCCTTTCAGTTCTGGATATGTGATCTAGAAGTTATTTCTCCTCTCATGCAATAAATAAAAATGGCTTCTCTAAGAATAAGTTGGAGGCCTTCTTAGGGATTTAAGATTTAAGCAGTATGACATAGCTCCATTCTGGAGATTATTGCTAATTCGCATAGAGATGCTTTGCTTATGGGTTATAAATTCAGCCAGACTTCTAGGGATAAAGTATTATCGAAAAGCATTAGGACTGAGAGCGACTCCTTAGGAAAAAGCTTACCAAGAGGACCAGAGTAGCAGACTTTCCACAAAGGTTTTTCAGATGGACCTGTGGGGCCTGGCACTACTCACTGCTCTTCTGCAAAGAAGCAATTTGATTCCTAGCCTGACAGCTGGTTGATGGGCCTGGTTCTGCATCCACAAAGGCAAATCTCATCTGGAAGGGATGAAACTTGGACCTCTGTCTGCTTGATTGTAATTTCTGTACAAGTTCTGCTGAATGAGAGCCACATACCAGCTTGACATGAGGAAAAATCACAAGAAAGAGAGGTTCCCTCCTCTCTCCTCCTTCCCACATCGCCCCAGAAGGAACATATTAGCTTTGGTAAAGTCCATTTTCAGTGTGAGTATACAAGTCTCCTGCTTTGCTAAAGAACACAGTAATCTTTGGGCAGAACATATTTGCTGGGTTTTCTAACTTCAACAGTGTGACCCATGGTGCTACCAATTATTAATGTTTACTCAAAATTTTACTTCATCAATTATGTATCCTCTTGGTGCACACTTCGTTGTTGAAATATCTCAGATTCACCATAAAGCTTAAAATATAAAAGCTATGGCTTTGTTATATGGATGTGAGAAAAAGATCAAAAGAGTACAATATGAAAAACCACAAAGCCATCTGCAGGGTAAGATTTTAGATACCAATCTTTTCTATTATATTAATTTTTCTATCCTCCTAGTAGTGAATAGCAGTGAATCATACTATTAGATAAACAATATTAAATGTGCATCCATATAAGAAAGCAAAATTCTGGTGACTGGGGAACAATTTCCTGAAGGGAATGCATCTGTGTACCTGTTCTCATTAATCAGGGTTCCCCAAGCAAATTACTTGTACAAGTTAAAACCATTACTTCTTTTTGCTTAGCTTCACTCTTGCTTAACAGCACAATCTACTTCCACTACACTGTAGGAACACTAGGCAGAAATCCGCAGCATTTCCTGTTGCTCTTTTTGAAGGCACCAGGACATCTATTGGCAATGATTCCAATATAAAATTTCACATGCAAGTGTCAGTACAGCTTCTCAGAGAAATTTCAAACATTTTCTTTGAATGACCAACAGTAGGTGCAGTGGTAAAACCCAGAATGATAACAGAGGTTGTTTTGTCTTTCTTTAATGCTGCTCTAGTGTGTATTTGCTTGCCAACACAGCTTCTCTGTTCAGGCAATATGTATAATTTGTTTAGACCCTGTCTCAAGTGGAGTGCTGGCAAATGGAAATGGACTTTACAAAGACATTGCTTTATCTTCATCTTTCAGCTTCAGTTTTTGTGTTTACATAACTCAATTTCTTTGTTAGCTGTTAGCACTCAGCCTTGCACAAATCAATGGTTTGTCAGAATGATGGGAAAAAGGCAAAATGACAAAATAGATTTGGATACACTATGCAGACTGTGTAAGTTGATAGTTTCTCGTATCATCGTAAGGACCTGTTAGGCAAAAAATTATAAATTCATAAATGAGGATTTTTACACCCTGCAAGAAGTGGAAAGCATTTTTAATCTGCATGCCCTTCCATAGGAAGTGTATGGCAAATCACAATGGGAGAGTGTGTAGCAACCACTGTAGAGCTATACCTTCTTGTCCCTCCAATGTACTTCTGTAGGTAATCATAACTGACCTGTAAATTCTGTAATTTTTATACAATTCAATGGTTTCTCCTGAGAAAGTAAAGACAGCTAGTGTGCCAAAGACGCAACAGTTTTCATACCTCAACTTTTCTTCTATTGTGTTTTCAAAACTGTGCTCCGTTCCTGGCTTCCAAAATCCAGTAAATTAGAGTTCTGTTAGCCTCAGAATTTGCACTGGATTGGTTTAATACATTTTTCAGTACCTTTATTTTGTTTAGTTAGTTTTGGTTTTAAGTTTTTTTTCAGTTTAATACTATTGACTCAGGAAAAAAAAACCAGAGGATCTTAAGCAGAGATAATACTTTTTGCCATGATCTAAGCTACTTGCTGTGGATAAATAGATAGTAATATACTTGATCCACCCTTGGGACCTAGAGGAAAGCTTTACATCCACAAGTGATTTCTTGTTTGTATGCTCTTTTTATCAGCTTTTACTGCCCAGTCTTGTGCCAGAGGCTTTACTGGAGCCTCAATTCTAAATCACCAGGAGAACTCTACCCACACCACTCCATACCCCGAGGTGGTTAGCATGCAGCAGCTGTATGGTTAGCATGAAACAAACAACAGCTCTTTCTTCCCTGTCACTTGCCTTTTGGGCATTCCTCATCTTTTCCCTGTCTTCAAGTAAAGATAAGGAAAACAGATACCTACAGCCATAAATTGTTTAAGACAATCAGATTAAAAGCAATGAGAAAATGCTATTAGCTGCAAAACAAGAACACTGACTTTTCACTTATAAAATACTTTTAAGAAAAAGTTGCCATGAGAATAGAAAAAATTATTGAAAAGTGCATCTGTGGGCAGATTTTTAAAAAATATTTTTAAGAAGCAGATTATAATTTTGTCATAATAATGTAGTTAAATATTTTTATTGAATAAAACTGCTGAAATCTGAAATTGGTTCACACTTCAGTAATTGTGTAAGCATGGTTTATGTTCAAACTGTTTTAATTTAATTGTTTTCTTAAAACAGTGCCCCCTGTCTTCTAAGTAGGGGAAGTTGTTTATCATAAAAGTGACAAACCAATACAACATTAATTAAAAACTTTCCTATGATATGGATATTAAAAAAAGGAAAATGCTATGATATATTTTCTTCAGAACTTTAACAGAGACGATATTTTTAGAAGCAGTTCCAGCATTGCAGCTGCAAAACAGGAGAAATTCAACAGCAGACTTCTTGCAATAATTGATAAATTAATAGTAAGTAATAGATTTTTTCATATATTTTTTGAAAGAGAAAGATCTGTACATGTTCAAGAATTGTGTTTTTTCACCTGTTAAAATTATGTGTCTAAATGATATTCATTTTTCTTAAACTGAATCAAAGCTGCTGTGTTGTCTTTTTGTGCTTTAGAAACTAACAAGGTAAACATCATATCTTTGACCTTCCACAGAGCCCAAATAAAATGGGGGGATTTATGTTTTCACTGTTCATGGCACCTTCAGAAAATATAAGCCTTTTCCTAACCTTTTAATATCTGTGAAATGAGTCTGTTGCATCGACTACTAGAAGCAATCCACAATAAGGCCTTCAGCCTTCTGTGGGAATTATGGGGTTTGGATGCCACAGTAGTAGATCCTCATGAAATTTAATGCCTGGCAAAGTTATTCACTAGGACAGGACAGATGCGACCTGGCACTGATCTGATGGGAAACTGCTGAAAGGCAGCATTGCACCATATTACCTAAGAAGTTTTTGAAAATGCTCCTGGTATAAACAATAGTGCATAGAAGTAACAGCTGCTCAGAACCATGCACAATATCACTTCATTGCTAATGTGGCCTCACAGTTTTTGGTACCAACATTTGAATATTTTAAATACAATTGTCCCTTTGCTTTTCTTCTGAGAAAAACTGATAGACTATGGACTGCCTTAACATTGTGAATCTGCATGTACTTTTGAGAATATAATTTAAAATTATTTCTTTATTTCATAAACCTCATTCTTAATAGAGTTTTCCTCATTTGCAACCTTCTTAAAACAATTTAGATGGTATAGGTGCCCATGATGACCCTTCATTGACAGTCAAAGAAGTATGGCTACTGAAAAATGCTTCTGTATATACTAGTGCTTATTTTTGACTACAGGGATTGTCTTTCTGTCTCATCAATGGTGTGGTATTATGTTTGAAAATTAATTTTGAACTAAAAGTTGCCTTCTTTGTCATTAACTATCAGGAAGAGCCATTACTGTGTAATTTATATTCTTTTTTCTATGCATACGGCAGTGAATTTGCCTTTCCTAGAACACATTTTTTTCTGAAGTAATGCAGCCCACCAAGAAATATTCATCATATTTGTGTATTATTAACTACACTACCATTTTCTGTGCTCATACGCTCTCACAGAAGAAGGAGGACCCCAGAAATTACAGGCCTGTCAGTCTCACTTCAGTGCCCCATAAAATCATGGAAAATATTGTTCTGGGAAGTACTGAAAAACACCCGGACTCTTGCAGTCATCGGTCACAGCCAGCACAGCTTCATGAGGGGGAAGTCCTGCTTGTCAAACCTTATTTTCTTCTATGAAAGGGAAACCTACTTAGTTTATCTAGGAAAACGAGCAGATGTAATCTTTTCAGCAAAGTTTTCGATACTGTCTCTCACAGGATCCTTCTGGACAAAATATTAATAACTAGGTTACATGATGGGTGAGCAACTGGCTCACAGGTCAGGCACAAAGGGCTACAGTGAACGGCGTGGCACCAGACTGGTGACTTGTCACTGGAGGAGTTCTGCAGGTCTCCATCCTCAGCCCTGTGCTGTTCAACATCTTCATAAATGACTTGGACAAAGGACTTGAAGGCATATGATGTATATTTGCTGATGACACTAAACTGGGAGGAGCTTCAGACTGCCTCAAGGACAAAGAGGCCCTGCAGAGAAACCTTGACAAATTAGAGGGACGGGCAATCACCAACTAGACGGAGTTTAACAAGGACAAGTGCTAGATTCTGCACCTTGCTTAACATTTTCAGGAGTGATTTAGAGAGTTAAAACAAGCAGATTTAATATTTTTTCCCCAAACTGTCAGTTGGAATGAACGTCACCACACTACAGTTTCATCACCACAGCTTTAAGTTTGTAGTAATTTCAAACATGTTTATGTGTAGATAAGTAATTTGATTCTGGTTAAAACAATGGCAAGAGATTACCTTAATTCAAGCAATGTGTTTTTAAAGACTGCAACACAGCTGTGATTATCATCCTTGTGGGTAATGACTCTGGACCACAATTAGTTATATATGATTTCTACTATAAAAATACCCTTCAGTTATCTTAATTGATATAGTACTAAACATGGTCTCAGTAGAAAAGTAATAAAAAAATCCATATTACCCAAGTGAATTGCCCTTGTGATATTGATTAAAATAAATAAAACCTATAAAAGTGTGCCCCTCTTGTCTCTTAGAGTAATGAATGCATTTCAAGTTCTGCTTGTCTGAAGCTTTTATACTTTGGAACACTGAATTAGTTTAATATGTATTAAATTACTTACAGTGAATCCTCCAATTATATTAAGACACAATCCTTCATTCAGACAGTTGATGCTGAGCAGCCTGCAGTAGTCAATTACTTCCTCACAGTTCTTTCCAGTGAATCCTGGCAAACAGCTGCAAATACGCCAGTGTATTTTAGAGAACTTGCATTTTAAAAGTTAATTGTATTTAATTATGTTCCATAATTCTATTAAATAGTGTTCTTGCAGTAACAAAACAGATCTCTTATGTTATTAAAATACCCGCAATATGTTTTCAGGAAATTAAAAATCCATTGCAAGATTCTGGATAATTTTGCTTTTTCATAAAATAATTTCTTTCATTGATTAAAGTATTTTCACACCAATATTTCATATAATCTTCGAAGGAAAAAAAATCTAGAATGAGATAATTTTTAATAAACAATTATAGACAAGGTAACAAGATTTTGGAAGACTCTTAGAAAGGTAAGGTCGTTTAAAACATCAGAGAGGAAAAAGTAAAAGTAAAAACTTGGTAAGTGAGAAATAAACATCAATCATTGCTAATGATTAAAGAGCAGTAAATAATGACATGCTTAATTATGTAAGGAACAATGTAGAGAGAACAATGCATTGTTGTTTTTGTGTTTGCTTAATTGTAATTCAGTATTTTCTTTAAAGAAGAAAACTAGCATTAAATTTTTGTGGCTGTTTGTTAGTCCCATGTGATGCCAATGGAGCTATGGATAACTCATGTATAGCAAAAGGAACTGCAGAAATTTCTTCTGCCTCATGTCAGCACTTATTAGTAGGAGAAAATGCTTTCCTGATCTACCTCTCCCATGTTACAAAAATCTCATGTACACAAATAAAAAAGATGAGATTCAAATGGATAGTAAACAAGTCTTATTCAAAAGCTATAATGGAACAATGTAGAAAAATATTTGAATATTTATATCTTGATAGATAGATAATCCTTGTCAAATTCTCTCACCATGTTCTTACAGACACAGCATCTTCCTCTGTCTAAAGGCTATTTCTGTTATCATGGGAAGAAAAGATTTAAGAAGAGAAAGAAAGTGGCCAGTTAGCTGAAAACTTGTGAAGGAATACAAAAGTAATAGATGGGAATTTCTTTAGCTGTTTCTAAGAGGTAGTTTTTCAAATTATTCAGTCTAGAAGCTGGAAATTATGAAGATTGCTTACAGAATTGCTTCTGATTTTCCTACTTGCTCCTAATAGATATGAGATCCAGAGGTGTTGCTTATGTTTTCTCATTTAAAAAAAACCTATCCAATCCCTGGTTTCAAAATGCATGAAGCTTCTCACAGTTCTGCAGCATACTAAAGCAAAAGATATATTTCCAATAGTGACTACTTAGGCAACAGCATTCAACGGAAAGCATCTGAGTTAACCATACTTTCTAAATCAGTTAAAGATGTCTATCAGTGGGAATGGCCCTGAGTCTGGGAAATGCACAGACACATCTAGCATGTCCAGAAGATTAAGTCACTTATTAACCTTAGGTCAGTGTTAAACTGGTTGGATTTAATCAGAAAACCCTGAAAACCAACAAAAATTCATGCATAGGAGCATTTGGACAGTGGTAGATGGATATGGGAAAACTTTCTATAAACAGTTATATGCTTTGAGGCTGGTATAGACACAACCACGTGAGGACACTCTATGCAAGTAGCAATGGACCACATAACCCTCACCCTCGTCTTGATAAAGGTGCTGCATGCAATTATATTTCTACTGTTTCAAGTACTTGGCTTCAAGAGTCTTACAAAGTCTATTCTTAAAAAAATTCCATTTCAGGTATTGTGGCTAAAAGGAGTTTTTCATAATAAAATTTACATATGAAAGGAATGTAAAATAATAATAAAAAAGGTTTTGTATATTTTCTTATAATTCAATTTTTAAATAACATCTAGAGCCAAATCAGAGCAACTCAATTATAGAGTTTGTTTTACTGATTTGGTTTTTGCCAATGATCTGATGTGAAAGAGTCCCTAGATATTTTTCTTCAATCTACGATTGTTTCATTAATCAGATAATCTAGTAAACCAATTTTTACTAGAAAAAAGTAAATTAGAAGTAATGCTTCTTCTAATTTTTATATTTTCACTTTTTTTCTGTTTCTTTTTTTATTGTTGTTTTGCAATAAACATACCAATGTCAGGGAAGGGAAGTGTAAGCTAACAGAAAAAAAATTGACAGTAAACTTCCAAAGATGGCACAAACAGAACATATTTTCTCAGAACACCCTTTCACACTTTTTTTGTGACTTCTTATTGTCTTAAGGAACATAGGTAATAGAAGAAGATAGGAAGCAAACAATCATAGTTTATTGTGATGGATATCCTTGTTCACTGCCTATTTGAATTCACCTTAAATTTTGACATTTAAGAAAAAATGCAACTATTAGATTCTTAGCACAAAGTCGTGTATGATATCAAGACTGAAAGGATGGAATTAGGTTACAAGACAGTCATACATCATAACTGAAATGGAGAAAATTCAATTGATTCTCTTTGGTTAGATGTTTAGAATGGAAAACAACTGCTTTCCCAACGAAGGAAGGATGTGTTTAAAGAAGCTGAGATTGTGTAGGATATACAAACGTAGCTTGGGCATAAGCAGAACAACACAGCATAGAGGGAAGAAAAATAAACTGTAATGAAGTAAAAAGGTCAATTCAGCTGTTATTTGAACTTGTATATGCATCTGACCTAAACACCATTACATTTATTTATGATGTTAAAATGCTCTAAAAGTGGATTCATGTAGTAGTATTACACCAAATGTAGTATGAAAAACCTGTAGTTTATTGTGGAGTGACTAGACAGAGACATAACATACAGTATTTGACAATGATTACCAAAAATGAATCTTCACTTAAATCTTCACTTAAAGTGTTGATGAGCAGCTACAAATCTCCCAAATTAAGGCAACATAGTTAATGGTATATTTCCTTTGGGTAAAATGAATTAAAACATGAATCACAGGCAGAAAGCATCTAAGTCTGTGACTTCAGAAAACTGAAATTGTCTAACCACTGTTCCTATAGGTCTTCTTAAATCCTCTGTTAGTCAAGTAGTTAATGCAGGACATGAATTTAAAAAGAAAATTTTGAATCCTTAAAATAGTAAAGCCTGCTGACTGTTGGACCTCTCTATCAGTCAACACCTCCTCTGCATTTCAGCACCCTGGCAGGATTGCAGCTTTCACAAACAAAACTACTGAATGTTATCTCCTTGTGATCAATATGTAATTCATACTACCTCCAAATGCTTTCTTTCACCTAAATACCTCCTTTCAAGTACAGAGGCATTAATATGCATAGAATTTCTGTTTATTAACTATTTCAGACTAAGTGGTGGAAAATTGAGTTTAATTTCACAAAAAATTAGGACTTGTTTATTTATTAAAAATAATCATAAAAATTATTGAATTGTTAATTGAAGACTTTGGGGACTGAATGGATAAACCAAGGCTGAATACTGGAGATTTTCAATAGCCAATTGGACAGGGTACAAGATATTCTCTTCTAAACTCCCTTTCCCATGAAAGGTTGGATCAGAAGATATTTCAAGGTCCATTTCAACTTAGGCTGTTCTGTGAGTCTTTGATAGTATTGTATATTTATTGTGTTCTAAAATTCTATGATTGTTTTGTAACCCTGTACCTCTTTACAAAAAAAACCTGCAAACTGGTGTAAGATGTGTCATGTCACCTGTCCTAGATATTTCTCTCTGGAAGATAGGAGTCATTTTCTGGAGTTCTCCTCCTTCAACAAGAATGTCTGGTGTGCAAATTGGTTGCTAGGAGTAACTATGTGAATTGAACACTATTCACAGTGTTCTCTCTAGATTGTTAGTTCCCTCCTAGAGCATCCTTAGTGTTAATTAGCTTATAACCTACCCCAGTGTAAAATGGGTTCTTAATTACCCATTTTTACGTTCTGTTATATTGATCTAAATAATGACTTCCATGCTCATTCTCACATGATGTTATCAAGGGAAAGACAGTTAAACCACAATGTCTTCCCACAGACATTTTTATTAAACAATTTCTATGGTACACTGAGGTTCATGGTAGAGACTATTTCTACGAATACTTTGTGGAATTATAAATTATTCAATATGCATAACAGGGCCAGGATAATTTTTTATTACTTTTCTTTTGGAATGGTTTTTGTTAATAAAGGCAATCTACATCTGGATATTAATTGTTCATGTTATGCATATTTTTAACTTCAACACATTGTTTCATACTGATACATGCACCAACATATTGTATGAAAGACTGGCTATTTAGTAATAAATTATTGTCTTATATCTTGATTTAAAAAATTGGAAAATGAATGATAACCCTGTTGTTTTGTGCTATACCTATCTATATGGGAAGATCTAACTGTATATGAGCTTGGGTATGTGTAGTTTTATGTATATCTGTATTTAGGACTGAATATGAATAAAATTGTTAGAACTTTCTTCTTTGGGAAAATTGTAAACATAGCTCTACTTACATTTTAATTTCAAGCCTTCTCTGCTGATGCGCTATAACTTTGTGTTCTATACTTCTGTTATATTTTTTGCAGTTTCTAAGTTCATTTTTAATATGTTGTCAGACTTTTGTGTATCACAGCTTTCAATTCTCTGGATTTATGAATATCCTAAAACTTGAAAATCGTTTACTTCGGTAAAGCTTAGCAGAACTTAGTCAGGCAGCAAGATAAAAGCCAAGCAAAGGGGAAGAGGATAAATTGTACTCCTTATTGGCATAAAAAAAAATCAAAATCTATTTAAAAATGAAATTAAATTATATATGGGGTCACTTCTGGTATTTTCACATGGATAATTTTTTGTGTGGTCTTTCTGAATAAAACAGTTTTTCATATGCTGCTTGAAGGATCAATTTAAGGTCTACTAATGCATGTCTGTGAACTAGAAATTAAATAGGTTGTCTTATCTTTTCAGAAACAACATAAACTTCATACACTCTGAAAGGCAGTGGCACCTGTAGTATAACTGTCTCAATTGATATCAGTGTTTTGAAATTTATATATTTTATCTTATAGTATTAATAATGCAACAACTATAGCCCTTAAATTCTTTAAATGTTTTTGTATCACTCCCAGAGTTTTCAAGAAGCCTAACAGACTAAAGCACAAAAGATAATTTTTTTTAAAGAAACATTTACTATTTTCTGTGTGTTCTGTGAATGATGATGTCTTTTCTTTTTGCAAGCTGTAGGATAACATCAAGGAAACCAACAAAGTACTGAAATAAATTAATTTCCAATCTTACCGGCAGTTATAATTTTGCTGTTGAGCTACACAAGTTGCATTATTTAAGCAAGGCAATAATTCACATGGGTTCAGTATTCTCTCACAGAACTTGCCAGTAAATATGGGCATGCAGATACATGACACATCCTATAGAAGAGAGGGAAATTAGAAATAATTATTTGTTGTACCTAAGACAATACAAAATTTAGTGTTTATAGCGTTTACATCCATTACTAGAGAGGCTCTAACTAGGGTAACTTTTCATCACATAAAGCAGTCTACAAAGACAGAAGAAAAACTAGTTGTGGTCTCAGATAGGTTACAAACTTAATTTAGGACAAGTACAACAGGCCTTCCAACACAGATTATACCAGACTTGAGTTTTCTAGCTGGAAATATACCAGCTTTAAAATTGGCAGTTTTATGATTTCATAACTGAATCAAGGAGTTTTATAATTAATTTAGGTTTTTTCCTCCTTTCTGATTTTGTTCCAATGACATGTTTGCATCTATTAAACAATAACAGTACACAAGGTACTTCAGACAACAAACAGTGTAACTAACTACAGGAGGAAAGAAAATAATGGGTACCCATTTTCTCCTCCAATATAAAGTACAGAGGAGAATTGCTTCTCTTTAACAATAAAAGACATCTGTCAGTTACTGCAATCTCTAATTTGAACAGTAAGAAAAGTAAGTTATTTTAGAATAAGAAGTATTTCTTAGAGCTGACACTCCCACCCTTATTTTTCTGTGCTCTTCATAGGCCTTTTGAAGTCAGAAAATACAGGAAAAAGTAAAGTGGTTTGTTCCCTCCCCTATTGGAAGTGCTTAGGTGTTTTTTAAAATTGATCTTAAGGGTATAATCAGGAAACTCCAACTCCTATTGAGAGATTTCTATACATGTAAAACAAACTACTGCAACTGTTTGTCTATTGCACAAAATAGTATGTGCTAGTATATCTAGTAGACAAAATATTTAGACAGGTTGCATAACTTAGAAATCTATCCATTTATTCAGTAATTTAGATGTCTCTTTTTTTCTCTATATATGAGTATATATTACTGGTATGTGATAACTAAGCTTTTGAACTCTTCTTTCACTGTTTTGATTGTGTATAATCACTGCTATTTGCAATAGTCATGCTAATGAAAGAACATCAACAATTTATTTTGACATACTACCAGGTATGACTTTATTATCAAAACTTTGTGAGTCTGCATGAATTTATTCTATTTTACAAAAAGAGAAAAGAAAGAAAAAAAGGAACTTAAAAAACTTATACCACATGAAAAGCAAGAACAAGACAATCACTAGTTAATAAAGATCACATGATGCCTCATGTTTATGTCCAATGATTTTATTAGGGAGAGGAAAAAAGAAATAAAATAACATGGGTAGTTCCTTAAGTGATCACAAAACAACTGATGTGAAATGGGGAATTTGGGGGTTTTTATCATAAAAATATTATAAACAAGACACATTGAGACAATGCCATGCTTTTTCATGAAGCATGCAAAGCTAATTAAAAAATTTACATTAGAATTAGATGTTTTTACCCTTTCATGGAACAGATCCTCCTGCAAGGTATGTCAAGGCATATGGATGACAGGATGGTGATTAGAAGCAGGCCACATGGCTTCACAAAGGGTAAGTTGTCTGACTAATGGTGGCTTTCAATGATGTAGTAATTGCGTTGATGGGTAAGGGAAGAGCAACTGATAACTTTACCTTGACTTCTGTAAGGTCTCTGACATCATCCCACACATCATCATTTTTGCTAAATTGGTGAGACAGGGAAAAAGTAGTAAATGCCCCATCCCTTGAAGTGTTCAGGGTCAGGTTGGATGGAACTTTGAGCAACCTGATCTAGAGTAAGACGTCTCTGCCCACTGCAGAGGAGTTGTAAATAGATGATATTTAAAGGCTCCTTCCAGCCCAAATCGTTCTATGATGTTGTAATTCTATGATTCTCTGTTCAAACAGGGATCTTTAGCATTTATACTTACATTTGGCAAATCAATACATGTACCTCTGTTCTGACATGGCCTTGAAGAACATTCATTGATGTCAATTTCACAGTTGTGACCAAGGAAACCAGAATGGCATTTGCAAACATATCCAGACTGGTTATACTGGCATATACCTCCATTCAGGCATGGCTGAGAGGCACAAGGATCACCAGGTCCCTCACAGAATGGACCTACAAGAAATAAAGATAAAAAAGGGTTGGAGTGATGCTTTACATGCTCTTTGACATTAATTTTTTACTATGATGTGTTTCCTCATTATTTCTCTCTTTTTTTTCTGTTTTTTTTTAATTTTGTTGAGGGATTGAGAGGCTTTCACTAAATGTGGTTTTCTAAAATTTTTTACACTGTGAAGCTCCAATTACTGATTGGGACATCTGTAAGCTATCACCATGTGAAAAACAAAGAACTTAGCATATTCCTGTATGCTTTGTTTGTTTTGGTGAATTAACATGGTAGGAATTTCTGGGAGTGACTAACCTCATCTGTAGCAAAGGAAGGATGTGACTAGAGCCATAGTACCATGAGATGCTGAACAGACACTGAACATCTCACAGCAGTTGTTATTAAGGGAAGCTGAATCCAGTGGACTCGCAGACCAGGAGGGTTCTTCTCATTCCTGTTTTTAGGATTCAGCCAGTACTGAACCTCAATGTGCCCTCAGTAAGCAAACACACAATTACACCCACACCCACACACCCACACACACATACCCACACACACACACACTACAAACACCCTCGTCATGTGAATCAACATGAAGAACAGCATCTTTTCCCTTAGATAAACATGAGCAGCAGTCACATGAGCATAAACAGCAATGATGGCTCAAACTTTTTCATCTCTGGCTAGCTGGTATTGAAGTTCAACAATGAACATACACACTGCCTCATTTTCTAAATACAAAGATAAACCCTCGTTAGTGGATCCCTCAAGAATCAGCATAGATTTTACATCTGTCTGATATCCAGATCCAGATCCTGAAGCTCTTGCTGACTTATTGGCTCCGGGCTTGAATTCTTCCAGATCTGGATGTCATTTTGGTTGCTGGCTAGTCTAATTTAAAGGTCTATCACTTTCCACTAGGAGAGGTATTAATACAGAAGTAGTAAAGAAAAGAGACTGTTACCCAGGCTCTGTTGACCTTGCAAGAAAATAAACTGTGAAATTTCCCTAAGTCACCCTCTTTAACTATCTTTGAAGTTCCCATGTCTCTCACAAAAATCTCCCTTTACAGTTTGTGAAACTCAGTCCTTGCCCATGGTGGTCTCTGCAACATTTGTCAGACATTTACCCTGTTATTTATTGAACTCAGTAGTTTCTCATATTATGTTCAGTATCTTCCTATGTTCTCTTGTAACCATAGGCAGGACTTTGCTATCTGCCTGCATATCTTAAGATTTATTAACTGCCTAAGTATTTTTGACAATTAACTCTTTTTAATACTGTGACATCAAAGATAAAGAAGAATTATAGCATCTAAGAATTTATTTCCATTTACTTCTGGAAAATTATGTATCAAATATGCTTTTTACATATTTTATACTTTGGCACTCTGACGCAAATCACCTGCTTAATACATACTTATGAATTACATCAGAAAAATTTTTTAGCAATTAGTTGTAGCAATAACATAGCTTCATAATAAATCCCTTCTGAAGTAGTAATATGTATTGATTCAACATTTTGTTAGTCACTTGAATCCACTAATTTAAAAATAGACATTCAAGAAAGAATAAATTATGCTTTACAAAAAGATATATAATTTTGAAATGACAAACAGAATATTTTTAACTCAAATTGCAAACTGCGGGATAAACATTAATTAATTATAAACCACTTAATAGATAAATATGTGAACCTCTAATAATTTAATTATGAATAGATTATCTAAAGCAATTGTAAGTATGTGGAACAACATTTATCAGAAGATTGAAGTATTACACTCTGTCTCTATTATATACCAGTACAGCTGATGCGACAAACACTAGAAAATCCTATTAGCTGAAAAACGGTCAAAACACATTTTCCTTTTTTTCCACATTCAGTTCAGTAGAAATAATTATTCCAATAAAGCAAAATCAATTGGATCTATCTTTTATGACAGATTATTCACTTCTCTTTAGCATCAGAGGACATTCAAAGAATCTTTCAAAAATGTTTTGCTATCCCTCACCAACATAGTAACCAAATTACAGTATATTGCAACTTCCAGATGTTAGGACTTGCTAATAGGAAAAGTTAAGGAGGCCATTCCTCAGAACAAGGCCATTAATTGGTATTAGTGCATATATAAGAAAACATTTGCAAGACAAAGTGAGAGGGATTGGTCAATTCTTTCTTATTATTCAGTTTACTGTCTAGCTGTCCTGTTCTACTTCAGTGCAACATTTTACCCCAGCAGTACTCATAGATGAGGTTATATATCAATGCTCACCCTATTTTTTCTCCATTACTCACATTTGACAAGAATGGGTGCTCCTCTCCCATCCACATTAATAATCAGAAGAAGGAAAATGAGCAAAACAGTGATCCCGTTTGCTCTACCCAAAGGAAATCCAGAAACTATTGTCTCCCTAGCTGATGCAATAATGAGTTTTTCCTGCCGTTGTTTCTACCCCTGAATCCATTCACTCCTCCATATTTTTTGTGCCACCATTACCAAGCATTTCTTAACCTTTTGTTAAAAAATGTCTCTCAATGGGGTTGTTAGAACAAGGAAAGACTAAATGAACAAAATCAGACAGAAAAATGAAGGCCAGGGGGAAACACCAGGTGAAAGAAGTGCCTTTGGTAATGTTATGCTCATTTGTAGCAAAACTAGGAAAAGGGTATTGTTCTGCCAAAAAAAAAAAAAGTGATAGTGAAACATTCTTTTAAGACAAGACTAAAGTAGCCAGTAGAGGAATAGAGAAAAACCTGAGAGTGGATAAGGAAATACTGTCAACCACACCATGAGAAATGTATCAAGGAAAAATGGAAGTTTCAAGAATGGTAAAAAATTATAAAAGATATTCAACTTAGTTATCTTTTCTGCTTGGCATCTCCTTGCAAAATGGAGTAAATTTTTTTGTTGTTGTTAATTTGGGGAAAAAACAATGCATTTAGTGGAAATTGGTAGCCAATTACCTAATTAAGTGAAGGGGTATTAATTTAAATGAAGATACTGACTCATGGTCTAAAACACAAGTCACATCTACCAATGTTTTTTTGGAAGAATTCAGTCTTGAACTGAATTTTTCCTTAAACATTGACATTAGTTATGTCTTTGATATTCCTTTACTTTATAATTCACTGTATTCAGCATCTTATGTGAAAAGCAAGAGCAGCATTCTTTTACCTGAACATCCATAACTGTTGAATTTGACAAATCAAGTCAATAAATGGAATTCTGGAGAATTAGTGATTTGAGATTTTTATTCTATCATTCCCAAACTTGATATCACACTCAATCTATTTGCTAAATAAGATTAAAAGGTGACTTGATTACAGCTCTTGGATAGGGAAAATATTAAGTACTAAAGGGATCATTAATTCAGAGAGAAGAGTGTAAGAAAAGCAAATGCCTGAAGAGAGAAGCAGAACCATATAATGTGAGAAACACCTCACATATTTTTACCAGTGAGATCTCTTTACCTGATTACCATGAAAGAATTGAATTCTGCAGTTGCTGATGTCTTCACATCAACGTGTTTTGAATACTTTAACTACATACAAGAAGACCTAACTATAGAGAAAAGGACATATGCAATATAACAAGCTTTGGTCAGAAGATATTAATGACTGGTCCTCTAAACTTGCAAATCTGTTTATCTACTGTGACTCAAGATGTATACAAACCCTTTTAAAAGTTGTGCAAATCAGGAATTATTTCTAAATTCTTATTTTAAAATGTACATGTTTTTGTCATTATCAGTGCCTCCTGTTCCAATATGTTAAAATAAATACTTAAATTCATATCCACACTAATATTTGCTGACCTGTTGAATGTTGTGGTTGGAAGCAAGGTAAAGAGGGAATAGGATAAAAATAGGTCTTTATAATCTGATATCAAATGCAAGCCCCAGAAAGAGGACAATATTTAAGCAATGAACAGTGCACCTGGGATCAGCCCATCATTCCAAGTTGCACATGCATATTTGAAATATTTGTACATTTTCTGAAGACCTGAGACTTAAATTAAAAAAAAAATAAAAATGTGACAGGCAAATTGTCTTGACTGCATAGATTTGATACATAGCCTTCTTTTTTTCCTTTGGTATCATTAAAAACACAGTATAGCCATAGTATATGCCCTAGATGCTGTGCATTTCTGTTCCCAACAGTTTCAACAGAAATAATTTTTCCCTCAGTCAGACTGAAAAAGAGACATTTGCTGAAAATACTGAAGTCCCATTAGTGGTCACTGATGAATGATCAGCTACTCAAAGCTTATTCAAATTCTCAGGAAGATAAACGCAGAAACCGGGTTCTAATGGGAGATGGTTGATTCCAGAAACTTCAGTATGAAAAAAATAGTTATCAGCTTGATTGAATACCCTGATTAAAGAGGAAATTCCGATAAATTTAAAACACCATCAGTAGGATCAGTTCACCTTCATCTTTCAATATAATGAAGTCTTGTTTGGTTTACTTCAATAAAACAAAAATTGTGGAAGATTAAAAAGCAGGAACAAATGAATAAAGATTATCTGATAGACCAATAGGGAAGATAATGAATTTTAGTTTAAGGAACTGAACTTTATTTCCAGCATTTTCTGTTGTTTTTACACATGAAAAGAATAAAACCCTTCATCAAACCAAAACAAATGACAGAAGAACCCCAACTCTTCCTTGTTTGATTTAACTGTATCCCATCTAGTCTTCCTTTCTATGGTTCCACTGCCATGTTATAATGATAACCCAGTTAAAGACAAAGGACATTCCTGAAGTCATTGATAAACATCACTCAGTTTGTTAAGATACAATATACTGACATGTACATAAGTATCTGAGGTTACTGATTAAAATAAGTAGTTTCTATTTCTAATTGCAGTATTTCTGGACTTCACATTTATGCAAATATTTCTCTTCCCAAGAAGTAAAATATGTTAAAAATCATATTAGCATACTGTACTTTAATATTATGTAAGTACTCTCATTTTTCTGTTCCTCTAATGAAAAGTCAGTATTTTCTAGAGCAGTTATGCATAAAGCAGAGTAGACTGGTTCAGGAAACATCTGCTACAGTCAATTACTTGTACTTGTGTCAGAATAAAGCAATAATATTTCAGGGTTAGGATAAAAAATGAAGTATTTAGTGGGAAAGAGATTTATTTTCAGCATAAATGAAGCAGATGACTGCTATTTGATACAATCAAGGAACAAGACACACAGTAGACAGTAAATCAAATAAAGTCTGACTATGAAGACAAGTATGAAAATTTAATTGTTTAAACTATTGTTAATATTTTAATATGTGCAGTTTCACAGCTAGAATTATAGAAAACCACACAATGTCCTTCTTACACATACCATTAATATGTATTATGCAACAGAACACCCTTGTTCTCTTAGAACTAATTAATAAACAACTGTTTTAATCTGAGGACCATCAGATTTCAGTTGATTCAGTTGTGAAAAAAATTCTATGATTAAGTAATCCCTATATTTATAGCTCCTTCAACAATTTATCAAAATTAGTCCAGTCCAGTCCACTCCTTGTTTTAACCTTCATGAGTTTCATCAGGTGTCCTTCCTTTCAAATGTAAAACTGAAAAGTCTTTTTAAAAGTTGTCTCTGTAGAATAATTTTAATTTTTCTGTTTAAACAAATCACTGAATCACAAGTTCTTTTCTTATATATTTAGACCCTGAAATATATCAATATTTCTATTAGTGCAGTAAAATCATTAATCTTTTAAATAGTAATGCAGTATTTACATCTTCATATTCATTTCTAATCAAAACTAATGAATGATACATTGTTTTTCATGTACATGAAGTTTCAGTAAAGTATGAATCAAAATGAAATCCACTTTTGGCACTGTAAATCTAGGTCTTTCATGGAGTACAAATCTCCATGAAAGATTATAAGGGTTATAATCTTCATTTTAGACCAAATAGGCATCATCAAACTCACTGATGTGCTTAACAGAAAAACTCCAATCAGCATACTTGAAAATAGACATTTTAGAAGTAAATGAATGAGAACATTAGCTTCCATCAGAGGGAAGCCTATTAGAGAAAAAATTGCAGTAATGCTGGAAAAACTCAGCAAGAGTCCTTGTAAACTTTTAGTTTTACCTCTTATCTTGGCTAACCACAGTGTTCAAAAAATAGTGTAAACTAACAGAAGTGGGCTGATCCCGAGCCGATGCCATCCTGGCTACTGCTAAGGCAGTGTGCATAGGCCGTCCTTGCTTCTGGAAAGATATTACTCCCTGAGGCAAAAGCAAGGCATCACCCTAAGTGTAAGAGACCATACACTATTCCTTACCTAAAATCACTTCCTAGTTCCTACTACCTCAGTTAATTGCAGAAATGGTGTTCAAAATGCTGCTGGGGACATCAGGATAATGGCCATAATGTTCAGATTGACAGTTGTGATTTTTGTCAAGAACACCAATGCTGCCCACTCACAAAATGTCTAGGTTTAAAATGGTCTTTTGCTTTTCAGCCAGCTGATGGTGTTCACCACACAGAAGAAAAACTGAGTGTATCCATTAACAATGGATTCACTAATACTTTGTGGGTTTTATTACAGCAAAAATGATATGATTTCTTTCCAAACATCTTTTGGAAAGGTGGTTTTAGAAACGGAATGATTAAACAGTCTTTTCTCTGAGGCAAGGTTCTTCAGAAAGTATTAGTTCAATTCCTCAACTGCTTGTCAAGTGATAAGACCTTGTCTATACTCAAATTTAAAGCATGTTCCTGATGACTCACATACTTCTGCTAGAAGCTCAATATGTCCAAATTCTGAAAAATTACATCTCTTAGAGATGAGGTCTCACTTGGCATTCATGGACTAGCACTGCGCATGAGGTTTTTCAACATGGTTTCTAAAGGTATGAATGGGAAACAAACTTCTGATTAAAATCCTAGATGAAAACAGATCAAATCAATATAATGAGTAGGACAGATGTATTCTTCATTAAAATGAAAAAGTCTATGTGATTCCAAATCACAATAGGTTATAAATAAAAATTTTAGAAAGTAGAATACATATGTCAACCATATATTTTTTGAAAATTAATGTTAAATCTGTACTAACAGGTTTACTTTGCATAATAATTTGTTCTGAGTGCCTTCTTGACACACTTTTCTTTGACAAAGTGATATAGGTTATATTTGTTACATTATTCTTAATTCAGTTATGCAAAATGACAGACATCCCTTTTTTTTGGCAGTCATAATTGTGTTTATTTATTGCTTATCTCAGTGGTACCTCACATAATCTAGTGTAAATAGAAGAAATCCTATAAAATGTTTGATCTAGATATAATGCATCAATAGATACATTAGGCAGATTTATAAATTCCTCATCTTTCTTTCCTTCAGAGTGGAAGTCAGAAGATCAAGAGTAGAATTTAGATATTTGGACACCAAAAACTTTACGCTAATCCCTATTGAGAGACAGATAAAGAAACTGATTTGCAACTGAAAGTTCCAAAAGAAGCTTTTAAAAAGTGGCTGCTACATGCCTGTACTATATGCCTCAATATTCAGCAATCATGACTATGGCATAATAAATGTAAACCTTTAAGAACTATAAAATTATTCAGAGGCTTTTTGTTGCTGTTGGTGATGATGATGATAGTGATAATTGTTATTATCCATCCTTTTGGCAGTAATATTTTCAAGAACTCCTCTGACAATAAGATAAATTAAAGATGCAATAATTTATATATTAACAGCAGGCAGTTCCGTTAGTTATGTGAATCCAGAAAAAAGAGTTTTAAATAAATTAGCCACTAGAAAGTTGGTATTCTTTTCTTTATCTGCTAATATACTTTTTAGAATAGATGAGAGGTGATTAAATTTCTCCTCTCTCCTTAGTGTTACCACAGACAGCTGAGTGATGATGAAAGATATGTATGGGCTGAAAAATCATGTAGTTTCATGAGAATACTCAAACACTTTCCTCCATAACAAATTATATAATGTGTGGCTTGGTCTTTTCTCTTGTTTGCAGTCAAAACTGTATAGTGTGAGAACACAAAAAAAATCTTGTATAAACATTTACCAAGCCACTTACAACCTTGTACATCACCTCTAAATAAACAATATACGCCAACGAGCAAATGCAGCTCACAGCAATAGAATATTATACACAGCTGAAAATATTGAACTTAAAAATATTGACAAACTTTCACTACATTAAAGTTTTCAGATGGGAATGCACAGTTGTTTAAACCCTTTAATTCCCTTCAGCAGCTTGAACCTTTGGAATTCACTACTTCTTATGAATCCCTTAACAAAATTCTTTTCAAAATAAGTTTGATGGATGTGAATAACAGAAAACTGTGATTCGTCTCCACAGTTTCACAGTTAATTATTAATTATTTTTGAAGATTATATATCTTCTTTGTCTAATATGTAGTAGTGTGGAAATAGGTATACAATTACTCAAGAAGAAAGAAATTGACATAGGGAATAGTCTTATCAAAAGATAATTGATTTTTCAAGTCTTTGACAAAGGAGTCTATTCAAGATACACACATTTGCTTTTATTTCGTCCTCAGAAATCACAAGTCTAAATTACAAGATCCTTCTGTTGCAGTAAAAGAGGATTTTGGCTGAGATGAATTCCTAATAAATTGTTTAACAGTATTCAGGAACATGACTATAGGCTTGAGGCAACTACTAATGACTGGGAAAACAGATCTTTGGGAGATAGAGACACTTGAAATTCAATAACCGAGGTAAGGGTTGAAAAGATCTGTAAATGATGGGAATGTATTCTGGGAAGGTGTGCCCTTAGGCAACTGCAGAGTCCAGGGATGTGTGCTAAATAAGGGGAAGCCTGAGACAGCAGTAGGGATTGAGTATGTTGAAGAGAAGGAGGACAGACCAGATGATATTGAAAGTAAGAGCAAGAGAAGGCTTGAATCTCAGGATTATAGAAGCACATCACAGTAACACAGAAGCAGTAGGATGGGCTGAGTAGTTATCCAAAGACTTGTTTTGACACCTTCTGTATCCTAGGAGGGAGAGGAAAAAAATGTTGAGAACAACTGTTTAAATAATAACAGTTTGTTATTAAAACTTGTAGGTTTTTGATGAGGAAAATATGTCAATGGTGTTTTATCTTGAGTATTTTGATACTGCTGGTTTTTTATCCTAACTGCAAAATTTTAAGCAAATTGATTGTCTAAAGGTCTCAAGAGGACTTAGTTGGGTTAATGTCTAAAATGAAGGCTGGTCAAATGGATAAATGTGTGGTATGTTGTGAAGTGACCACAACACATCCTCTCATAATCCACATTTATTTTCTAGGTTATGCATTAATTTACTGTAAATAGTTATTCTTCAGAAAAAAAAATCCCTAGGAGTACTTATGGAAGAAAACCGGAAAAACAAAGTAAGTATTAATTAGAATTATGTGGCGGTCGCCCAGCCGGTGGCGCAGCCACCGGCCAGGTCACCCATGGCACTGGAGACTGCTGTTCAGCTTGCCTTTTCTGTGGATCAAACAGATTGGGTGGACGAAACCTCTTGGGGCAGGGAGTCCTGAGAGGTAGGCAGGCTGGGGCGGTTTCCCGCCATGGGTTACTGTCCATCAAAGCGCCGTCCCCTCCCTTTTCCCCTCACAAATGATTTAAATATTCATATGGTTGATTTAATATTCATATGTTACTAGAATGTTCAGTGGTTCTGTTCTCCCCATTGGTTTATTCAAAGATGTCCCTCCTTTGTGTTCTGTTCATTGGCTGCTGTCATCTCCCTTCATGTACCCTATTTGTCCATTCCCTTTCTCCTCCCCCTTTTCCCTTCCCTTAAAACCCCCTGCAACGGCCATTTCGGGGCTCGTTCTGTGGCTCCCGTCCCTGTAGTGAATTCTCCTGTCCCCGCCAGGGCAGGGAATAAACTCTTGGATTTGCCCACAAACGAGTCCTCCTTTATTCCTTTGCCGCCTTCGCGTCGCTTCTGAGCCAACAGCTGCTGCCAGCCCCAGCCTGGGCTTTGGGATTAGCCACCAGCCTCGGAATCACCCCGAGAAGGCTAAGGCATCGCCTTGCCACAGCACGCACTTGCGCAGTGTGGCAGCCTGTGTCCGGGCACACGAGGACACTGTCGCCCGTTGACCAGCCGGGCGGTCAAGCGGTCAGCGACAGAATTAACTAAGTTTTCTACATCTGTACATTCTATTAGAATTGTGATGAAAATGAAAAAAATTGCTTATTGTTCAGTTTGCAACATTATTAGACTTTGAGAACTAACAGAGTATTATACCATTTGCAAGAAAACCAACCTTTGAACATTCAAAATCTCTCAGAACTGTAGCTTTTAGTCTCCAATGATCTTTGGATATATTTCCATTTCCTGAGGCCAAATTTGACATCCATCAGCATTATTTAATGGGACAAACTGGATGTATTCAAATCCCGGCATATTGGGCTGAGTACTGCAAGCACCAGGCAATTCTGGAAGCACTGTAGAGGTACAATGTACTCAGAGCTAGAATAAATGCCAAGGCACTAATGTTGAAAGAAGAGTAGAGTCTGAGTGTGTCTCATAAAAAGATTAGTCATTCTCAAAAGCTGGTAATACCACCATGGGTTTATGGCTCTGTGATGTAATTTAAAGAAAAGGAGGCCTGGTATGGTAAAAGAGGCCTTGAAAATTGCAGACACAGCATGCAGTGTATGGCAGTACAGGTATGGAACAATGGGACGCAAGGCACACTCTAGGCCCTGGAGATCCCACAGTTGTAAACAATTCACCACTGAACAGTCAAAGAAATGCAGACCTGGAGGTGCTGTTCTTAGGGACAACAAAAAGAATAGTATCCAAGATCCATAAACGTCATCATATAGTAAATTCAAGTGTAATTTGGAGCTACAGCCCAATTAAGAAAAAGAAAGGTATATAAAGATGTTAGCACACATATAAATATGATCCTGAGCATATCGTAGAGCAAGAAAGGTAAAAACATCAGCACAAATGTCATATTCCTCCTTGTTGAAGGACTACAGATGCTCACAGGAACACCCACCATAACACCCCCCTGCTGCTGATGTCAGCAAAAGGAGCAGGGTAAGGGTGAGCACAGTATCTGGAATAGGGCTCGAAATTAAGAAGTGTGTATATAAGAACTTTACAAGTATTATTGTTGAAATATTTTCTGCACAGATGAAACTTAGGATTTCAATTATGCTGTAATTGTTTGGCCTTATATTGGGAGCACTTTCCCCAGAATCCTGGGTTTAAATGTCAATACATGATGACATATAAAGATGTGTAGCAAGATAATGCTACAAACCTAAATCTGATGAAATCCATGGAAAGTGAAAAAAAAAAAAAAAAGATTAATTTAATATAGAAGACACTTGCTGGGTTAATGAGAAAACCCCTTAAGTAGTAAGTGAAAATTCTACAGAAGACTGTATTTTCTTTCACCATTTTGGAGATTTGTGCTCTGTAATATATAAAAAGCAAGCTCATATGATCTTAACTCAGTAATTTAAAAGCTAGATATTCACTCTAACCCTTGTTAGCACCAACAGTTTAAACTGGACACCTTTAAAAGATGGTTCATTCTATCCAAAACACATATCTAGGACTAATTGTTTATGGCATGCTTGCATTTCTTCTAATTAAACCTGGCAAACTAAACAAGTATTTCAGGGTAGCCACCAAACTCTAGACATCTGATGTTGTATAATATGCAGTCAGTCAATGAAGAATACCTCAAAGTTTGCTGAACAAATGGATTCAAGTTAATCAGATAATAGTATTTTACAACAGATTTATCTTCAGAAGCATTCCCAATCTAGCAATCTCCAAAAGCTAATTGATAAAAATAGGTTTTTTGAGTCTGTTACTTTTACAGCCAAAGTGGTAAAACATATTTTGAAGTGACTGCTTACAGTTTGGAAAAAAGTCCCACATCTTGGATGAAAAGCAGCTTCAAATATGAGGTATTCCTACCTATCCATTTAGGGATTTCATTCACACATATACCAACTATTAAATTAGAATGGACAATAATTATGCAACCTTCAATTTTTCATATATGGTGTTATTATTTGCATCTATAATTTTGATTCATTTTGAAAAATGCCCTAGATTTAAATGATCTAAGTTTGCTTTTAGTGATATTATGTTTGAACATTTCAGCAATTAAAAAGTTTTATTTTTATTTATATTAAAGGGATTTAAATTTATCAGCAAAACAAACAAAGGAATTCTCAAAGCTTTCTCTAAGGTTTGAAAATCTTTGAAATAGTGACATTTTGTAATAATTCACTAGTGGTTATTATCTCCTTGTAAGATAAATTTGGCTTCTGTCTATTTAGTAGTCTGTAAATCATCGATGTACAACATGAAATTCCCTTTAAATTAAGACAGATATTATTTTACTTAAATGTTTGGAGAATATTGATTCTATACACTGGGTTTTATCTCTCCTGGAGATACTGATATAGTTTGCAAAATTCTGCTTTGTTGCTATTTGCATAAAATAAGTGAGTCTTACAAAATTAGAAATGTCTATAGCCATCAGCTTTTCAAAGTGAAAGAAGAACTACATGAAATTTTTCATGTTTTCTAGTGTTTGAGTTTTATTCATTAATTAAGTACTTTAGGTATTGTGTTGTGTTGACACATGGTATGATGTCAATAAACATTCAGCTACTTTCAAGACACATTGTGTCAAACCATCGATTTCCAGACCCTGAAATAAATCATATGATGCTATTATAGACTGCAAGTCCTATGGTGCATTGTATTTTAATTAATTATGAAAAATATTATAGAAACCACTGTACTCACACAATTTTGAATTGATTGCCTGTCACAAAGATTTTCTTCCTTCAAAAATTTTTATGAAATATTTTCAGAAAGCTCTTTGCTTATCTTGTATGTGGATGTTAGATCTACTTGCTTTCTTTGTGCTCTATCAAGTCAAGGAACAGAAGATGGGAACTACAGTAACAGTGAGGAAAGGGTTCACTATCTTACCAGAGCATAGCCTTGTATCTCAACTCAAACATTAGTCATGTAGTCACCATTTTCTTTAGATGTAGCCTCTGGGTAGGTATGGATCTGAAGGCATTCTGAAGTATGGAGGAGAAATTTGAAGTTGGCATACTCTTTTGAGTGGGAAGACAAGCCGAGTGAGGGCTGGTCTTGGGAAAGTGATCTTTGATAGGATGACAAAAGTTTGACTTGCTTTGAGTGCACTGTGGTGGCATCACATGTCCCACATTACAGTAACCCTGAGGTTTCAGGACCACCATTGACTTCAGTGAACAGGCTGTATTTTTACAATAAAGCCCTCAAACTTTAAAAAGTAATAATTTGTAGACAAATGTAAAAGACCCACTATATATTCAGTGTCATTATTAACTAAAGCTGCAAGTGTTTGCTGTGCTTATTTCTAGAAATGTATTCAAAAAAGTATAAATTACCTATTGACATATTTACTGAGCAAGAGAGATTGTGGATAAAACATGAGTGAATATGGCTTTGTTGTCTAGTGTTTACAGAAATTATATAGCAGCTCTGAAACGCATAATGTGGTCAAGATTCTTATTCCTTTCACAGATAAGGATGAGGATCTTGTCCTTTTGTCCAGAGTCCAGAGTCAAACATATTTCTTTTCCTCTGTACTAGTAGTTTCCATGGAAGATGAAGACATTTCAAAGCATCATTGTAAAAAGACTCACTTTATATAAACTATACATTGCTCTTAATGACATGGATTTGCCATTTGTTTTACTTTTGGGTTTATTTCTATCTTGAAACTAAAAGTGGTTAATAATATAATTATTCACACTTAGTTTAAGATAATTTCACCGCAGATACCATAGCTGTAAGGGCAGGGACACTAGGAAGTCTGTAGTCCAATGTCCCACTTGAAGCAAGATGAACTATGAAGTTGGGCCAAGTCAGTCAGGGCTTTATCTACCCTAGTTTTCTAAACCACGTAAGATGAAGATGGTAATCTTGCTGAGAAAACTGTTTCAGTATGGGATATCCCACTGGTTCTTTCCCAACTCCCTTGAGGACTCCCAACCTCCTTGCTGGTGGGGTGGTGTAAGAAGTAGAAACGGCCTTGAGGCTGTACAAGCACAGTTCAGCAGAAAAAGAAATATCAAAAAACAACAAAACCAAAAACCCTCTGTTATCAGCACTGTTTCCAACACAAACACAAAACATAGCAACATACCAGCCACTATGAAGAAGGTTAATTCTACCCCAGCCAAAATTAGTGCATCTACCTTTTATGCAGAGATGGGTGCTAATGGGTCCTGCCAAAGGATCAGATTTTGAGCCAGGACTCTGAAGTGTTACATTTCAAATATAAAACTGCAAGAAATACTGAGGGTCTGAAAGGAGTAATTTGTAAATGGTAATGGTAAATTCAGATGTGATGTGGAACTGCAACCATAACACTAAACAATAAGTCAGTTTGGTTTTAATTTAAATTACTTAGTATCTTGTACTGAAACCTTTTTTTTTGAGATTTGAAACATGTTCATATTTCTATGTCAATTATGAAGAGTAAAGAAATCTATGCAATGAATTCTAATATCCTTTCTCCATCAATGGTAATTAATCATTAGCCTGGAGAGAAAGATTAGTATACTCAATAGTCATATTATCAGTCCTGTGACTCTGTTTCTGGAAATATTTCCCAAAGTACAAACTTCTGGTGACAATGTCATCATGCAAAAAACTTAACTTTAATTCTTAAAGGAAGTTTGTATCACAGGTGAAGAAACCAAGTGAAAAGTTAAGTGCATTAAAGACCATTTTGTAACTAGATATAAAATATCAGTATAAGTTAGTATATGTTAAATTATTTTTAAAAGTATATGAGTGAGCAGCATAAAGGAATGCCATCTGTCTTAACTCTTACTGTCTACTGCACTGTGGATTAGAGGAAAGCTGCTGGGGGAAAGGGGCAGTGTCCCTCTCCTAAGTATAACCAAGGCTGCAGAATCCAGGCAGAACTTTGAGCATCAGGGTGACCAGCATAAGCATACAGCAAAGGATTTGTGCAAAACAAAGAAAACAGGGAGCTAAAGCACCATGGCAAAGGGCAGAAATATATTTTTCATATGCTCCCACGAAGTAAAGTGTAGAAATTGCTTCAAACCAGGGAACTGGATCAACAAAAGATTTGGGGAATTGATAATAATATTGGAGCAAAAGACACAACAAAGGCTTTTTATTTTTTCTTTGTTACAACATCTCTCTTTAAAAGTTCATTGTTCTCAATATTGTTTTATAAAACACAGCTTTGGCAATTCAAAGCCCTTCCATATTAGAGTGAAAGTGCAGACAGGTCCGATTCAATCTCTGATTGTTTGTCTCGCTGTTGTGAACATTATTTTTCCCACTTCATAATGAAAACAGATACTATATTCTAGTACAGAATATTATTCAAATACAAATACACTCAGCATAAGTTAGCTAGAACCAAAGGGTTTTGGCTGGTCTGCTAATAAAAGGTATTACATACCCTATTTATGACTTGAAGGATCAGAAAAGCCTTTAAAAAACAGCAAAATTAAATGTTTGAGAATATAGAAAACAAAACCAAATTTCTGATAGCACTAGGGAAGGGATGTTTCTTCCCAAATCCTTTGCTTATAGCTGCCTATCTGATTTTAAAACTACTCATATTTCAGCATAGTAGTTTAGATTAGATTTTAGGATTAAATTCCTTAATGTGAGGATGGTGAGGGACTGGCACAAGTTGCCCAGAGCAGTCATGATACTCCATCCCTGGAAATGCCCGAAGCCAGGTTGGATGGGGCTTTGAGCAACATGATCTAATGGAATGTGTCCCTGCCCTTGGCAGGGGGCTTGGAAATAAATGATCTTTAGGGTTCCTTCCAACCTGAACCATTCTACAATTCCGAGTCAGATTGAACAAACCCAAATGCAATCTGAATTAGTCAATTCAGCCCTATTCGATATGCAGCATTATCAGTCAGGACAGCTCTGTTCTATCTGCTGTGTTATTTTTCATTGCATGAAATTTTAGAAATTAACTCTGAATTGTAAAAATTAGCTAAATGAATTCTTGAACTACTTAGGTGCTACATGCTAGTATCACTGTTATCTTATGCCATACGACTGCAGCTACATCTCCAAAGACACTGTTCTCGAAGATGGAACCAAAAAGCAAGAAAGTTTCTAAATACTCCTTATTGTCTCACTTATTATTTAACAACTAATGTTATCCTTTTGCTGGTGTTCAGGCTGAGGATGAACTGGGATATCAAATGGCAAAAGCAGTATGGATTTAAAACCAAGAACTAAAGAAAGTAAAAAAATGGCATAGACAACTCAGAGGTCAGTATGCTGTAGACTTTGACTTCTGGATTAAAACTGTGATGTTTATGGAAGGCATTTCTTCCTCCTGTGTCTCAAGTCTAGAGTTTATTTGTGTGTGCATTTTGTTGTTGCTGTTTGTTTCATTTTTATTTTCCATTATTACTTTTATTTTTATTTAAATATTTTTTTCTAATCACAGACCACTTCCTTTTCCCAGACTGTCAGATGAAGCCTTATCCCTCAGCCACAAAGAGCTATTGTTTACTAGGCAAACACTGAAGGATGGGTGATGTGCCCTTCTCTTCAGGGGCCATCTCCAGAGATGAAGCTGGAGCAGGGGAAGCAGTCACAAAACCCAGCTCGGACCAAAGTGAGTTTGAGACTCTGCACTGCTGGGTCAGTACACAGCCTGAAGCCTTCTACTGTTAATAGCAAAAATCACATATTGACTGCACTACACAAGCCTTACAGTCTCTCACAGGTGCAAGAAACTGCCAGCCAGCTAATCAGTAGTGTATTTACTGTCTAACTGGCAAAAAAAAAGGCAATCTGGTGTATATATACTGAAGAATTTATGGCATCCTCTTTAGAAAGCACTTCAGATTATGCATCAACCTATTGCCTTGCTATCCAAATCTGTATCTTCTTGATTTTATTCACTCTGTTATGGAAAAATGTTCAGTTGTCATTTTATGCAGAACACTGATTTACAAGATAAAGAATCTTGTAAAGTTTCATCCATCCTCAAAGCCCACATGATCCAATAAGCCAAAAAGCTGGGGTGTTTAATCCTTTTCCTTCATTCTGACATAGTTTCAAATTTTGTCTTCTGTTCTGTCTTCATGTCCTTGATTTTTACTTGATTATAAATATCTTCTGCTTATTTTTTATTCTTATTTTTTCTAGGATGGAGTTATTTTTCTTCATAATTGTCTATATGAGGCTATGTTTAGGACTCGTTCTGAAAACACTGTCGATAACACATCAGGGTTATAGTTATTGCTAAGCAGTGCTCACAGTGTCAAGGCCTTTCCAGGCTGTGCAAATTGTGGCCATGCCATTCCTGGAAGTGTTCAAAGTGAGGCTGGATGTGGCTTTGAGCAACCTGGTCTAGTGGAAGATGTCCCTGCCCATGGCAGGGGGATTGGGACTAGATGATCTTTAAAGTGTCTTCCAACCCTAACCATTCTACAATCTACAATTCTATGATTCACACAATGCCCCACCAGTGAAGAGGTTGGAGGTGCATGAGAAGTTGGGAGGGGATGCAGAGGGGACAGCTGACCCCAACCCACGCAAGGGATATCCCAGACCATATGACATTGTCCTCAGCAAGAAGAGCTGTGGGGCAGAAGGTACAAGGGGGGGAACATTTCAAGTTACTTCATTGGTTGTCCCAATTAATGTAATATATGATGAAGCCCTGCTTTCCTCAAAACAGCTGAACACCCGTCCCTTGATGGCTGCTAGAAAATGAATTCTTTGTTTTGCTTTTCCTGCACACAAGGCTTTTTTCTTTTCCTACTGAACTGTCTTTATCCAATCCCATGAGATTTTTCACTTTTACCCTTCCAATTCTTTCCCTCCTTTCCACCTGGATGCCCTGTTTCTGGGCTTGATTTCTTGGTTAACTGTTCAGTCATCCTAGTTCCTAGGAAGTTCTTTCCAACACCTCTGACTCCTGTCTATATGCTCCTTACTCCTCTCCAGTAGTCTTTTTCATAAGGTGCAGTACACTGCCTTTTTCTCCTCTTTGCTTCACCACCATGTGAGGGCTTCTCCCTCAAATCTGCTCGGTTTTTGACTATTGAAGAAAAAATGGTTTGTTTTTTTTTTTTTTTAAACAGGGCATATTAATTGAGATTGACAAACAAGAGTGATTATTTATGTTACCTACATTTTTTAAGTGCTCTGGTGGATGGGTGCCATTATTACATAGTACTCATTTTGTTGTTTTAAAATGGTGCTACTGGTGTTGGTAACTGACTCATTTATAGTCCACTCTCTCCTCAACTTCGCCTGTAACTGCCCTGTTGTATATAGCATTACTAAAAAATTTGAATATTTGAATACTTTGAATTCTACAAAAATTAAGGAGCTATTGCTGATCTTGCATCTCTCTAAACATGAGATACATTTACTATTAATATTATTTCTATTAATTAACATATGGAAGATTTTTTTTAAGAATATTCTCTTTATTTCTCTAGATCTTTTATGCCCATGAGACAGGCGTGTATGTATTTGTGTAGAGAGGCTGATTTTAGGAGATTCTCTTAAGCAAAAGTGCTGTAGTTATTGATGCAGTCCCACAATCAAGTATATAAACTGTGAAATCTATTTATGCATTTGTAGATGTATAATTGAGATTGGGGGCTTATACTTATGAACACTTAATAAATTATGATTTTTTGACTCTTTTTGACTAGGTAGATAACATATTGAAACATTTCTAATGTTAATACACTTGACAGGTTTTGGTTTTTGAGCTCTAGGTTTAAAGTTATAGTTGCTTTTCTGTGATCATGATCAGTGTTCTGGGAGGCTTTCAAGGGATTTACATGCTTAGAACACTGTCCTATTATGTTTATAAATCACTGTGAGTCAAAATTAAAACAAGAACTGAACTCATTGAAGTGTATCAGAATTCCCAGGGTCTCTTTCTCCCTGAAGAGTGTTAAAAGACCTCCTGTATTAATGGCTTGTTCAGAACTAGTGGAATTATTCTGAAACATAAACCAAATAATCAATCGAAAATCATTATCTGCCCTGCATTGAACTTTCTGTCTGTTTTGCAGGCAAGACCATTAATGGATGGATTCCAAATGAACCATGGGTTAAAAGCCATTTTCAAACTATTTAAAATTCTTTATTTGGAGCTCCTGACATAAACTACTGTATAGAAATGAAATGTATAACCAGGAATATATATATACCAATAATTAGTTCACATAGTAATGGACAAAGCATTAAATTCTAAATTGACATCACATGGTAAAAGACCCAAATACATTACAGTCTTTAATTACTCAATGCTTCTTTAACACCATATATTTCTAGAAATAATAAATGTAATTATTTTCATTCACATTTATTTGCAGGAATGGTGGTCTTTCTAGTTGTACATGCAATTAGCTTTTTCAACACATAAACTTCAACCACACTTCTGTTCCTTTGAAAGGATGTAAATAGATCTTCTTTTTTTAATGACAGACTGCCTGATAGAAGAAGAAGAAGAGTACTTTGCTTTCAAAAGGCACAATTCTATATTTTCATGACCTTGATTCTTTACTATGTGGACAAAATTTAAAGACAAGATAGTGCTGAAAGGTGCACTATCTGTTAACTTCAGAGTGATTAATGACAAGTTATCAGGTATCTCAGAGCTGAGAACCTATTAGCTTGGGAGAAAGCTTAAAAGCCAGGGGGAAGAAATAAGTCATAGTAATAAAAGGAGATGAAGAAGAAATGCAGTTCTCTTGACTATAGATAGATATGCTCTTGTAGCCATACTTAGTGCCAAAAGGAAATTCAAATTACTGCTCATGTTCACTCCAGCTTTATATACAAACAAACTACCACAAGTTGACTAGCAAGCACTAAGTGCTTAAGTAAGAGAAAAATAACATATGCCAGCAGCAAACTAAAGAAATTATTCTCTACAGTAAGTTCATAAAACCAACAAGAACAGTTCAAATATAGGAAAAAATTTTATTTAGTAATTTTTCCCCACTAACATAATTACAAAAAGAAACCTAGACTGTATTGAATAGAATTGCAAGTGTACATTATAATTTAAATCAATAAAAAATGTACATAATTTTTTTTCTTCAAACTCTAGAGTTCTTCAGTCTACTCAATGTACTGTCTTAAAACTATTACAAATTTGCCTTCTGCAGGGATACCTACTGAAGAAAAGGAAAATATTTAGATTTAATCAATCTCCAGAGGAATTGTATGAAACTTGCTTTACATTTCCAACTTCTCTGTGTCTGCAATGATTTACATAATTAAAAAAAAAAAAAATTCTTCATACAGTGCAGCATTTCTTTACAGGAATGAACTGTAGTATGAACTCCATGTATGATTTCTTGTGCTAATAGGCACCCACTGAAGTTTCTGTATTGTACCATGGTTTAACACAGTGTGTAAAGGCTGTCTGTGTTTGAATAAAAATGGTTTCAGGAGCAGTTCTGGTTATGTTTTCTTTTTATAAAACAATAGCAACAAAAAGCTCACTGATATAAGCAAAACATTCTTTAGTTGTCAAGTGTTGATAAAATGGTGCCTACTAAGTGATATTCTACGAAATTAATTGAGTAGAGACTACCTGCTGGCTTTAAAGGCCAATAATAACAGTAAGAAACTGTGAAACTGCAGCTTTTTGTACTGAACACTTATTAAGCTCTTTATTCCTGCAGTGAAATAGATTTCTTTTGGACAAATCAAGTGAAGAGTGCATGCCTATATTCTATATCAACATGCAGTCATGGAACACCTCAGTGTACCGTGATCAGGTCTTTCACATGCAGGTCACGACAATGACAAGTCTAAGCAGGGAAGGCTCTGTGAGTATTGAGAGAGAGCAGTCACTGCATCCTAGAGCTCATGAAAGCTTCTATGTTGGTAGCATGACTCTGGAAAATAAGCAGTCTCTATCCAAACTGTGATACAATACCCTCTGAACAAATACCACCTAAGCATCAAGGCACCCACAGTCTATAATTATTTCAACATTTCTATATAACTGTCTAACATAAAGTTGACATACTTAGGCTCAAGCCTCCCCAGTTTGGTGTGTTCGCTGACTGTCTTCAGTGGTGTAACTGAGATAATGGAGTTAAATGATATTTATTCACTTCTAATTGAAGTAACATACACCAAGGAATCACCTTTTTTTTTTTTTTTTTNCCAAAGGATTCCCTTTTTTTTTTTTTTTGACACGCTGCATACACATATGCTACATACCCGTGCTCAGTGAAGATACAAGAAATAGGAGCCTCTCTAAATTCCCTCAAAAGTTTGACAGGCTATAAATGATGAGGGAAAGTCATGCATATTAGTCAGAAAGAATTCACTCCATGAGAAGCAACAATTATGGGAAATCACAATTAATTTCAATAAATTTTAATAAAAAAAATAATAAATTTTAATAAAAAAGAGCTATACCCACTTCTTGTGGAGATCATATTAATTTCACAAAAACATACTGCACAATGCTTATATCTTAGGTCATGACATTTTGCCTTGTTTTCAAAACATATATATTCAGAAACATCTTTATTTAGAAACACAATTATAGTGATCTAATACTATTGGTGGATTTGAAACATCAGTGAGAAATGAAATTGTTGCACAAAGACAATGATTAATAAGTACATATAATTAAATCCAGATTAATTTGTGCCAAATAATGAATCACAAAGCAAAAAACTACATTGAAAATGTGAGTACAGAGTGACTAAATGTGTTGGTTTTTTGGGTTTTTTTCTATTTTGGTTGTTATTCATAAAACTAAATATATGCTTAAGCCTTTGATTCCTCTTGTCCAATAAAGTCATGGTTATCTTGAAGCTGCAATTCAATACATTATATACAAAACATATTTCTTGCATTTCTAAATGTGGATTCATTTACAGAGTGCTATTTGACTTGGGGTTTTCAATTTTTTGTAAATGATCACTGAACTAAATCCATAAAATTATGTTGGTCACACTGGAAAATGAATCTGACACAAATGAGAGTCTGCAATTACAAATTATTGAAATTTGTTGGGGACAGCTTTTTGTTATGGATGGGTTTCAAAATACTACAGAAAAATAGGATACAATCCAGTGAAATGTGCAGAGTCTACAATTAGATAAGAATGATCGTCTATGCAATAACTGACTAAATAACAGTATTTAGAAATTCGTTTCATGCATTTAGAGCTTAACAATCAAAATGTGAATCAGTAATTTTTTGCCATTGCAAAACTTATTTGTTTAAATGGAACTATTTTCCTTATAAATAAAAAAAATATTTTCTGCTACCCATGACATGCACTCTCCTCTACTTTTTTTCCTTTAGCCATAGATTCTAATTTGAGGTCGTCAAATCATAGACTGGTTTGGGTTGGAAGGGACCTTTAACAGTCATCTAGTCAAACCACCGCTCCAAAGAGCTGGGACACCTTCAACTAGATCAGGTTGCTCAGAACCCTGTCCAACCTGGCCTTGAACATTTCTACCATCTACCACCTACCACCTGAATAGATAACTAGAAGCCACAGATAGGAAAACTGAAACGGGAATATACAATTTGTTCTTACTATGATCATATAATTTCCTTGTATTTTCTACACTCTTCCTTTCATTCTTTACTATATTAAGTCAAGCAGTGCAGAAAAGTAGAAAAAGTGACATGCTGATGGTGTAGGTAGAGTTTAGAAGTGCTTGGCCACCAAGTCGTAACTGGAAGACTTTGGGTTGCCAAACTGGAGGAAGAAAAAGAACAATATGTGGTTACTGACAAATCCATCCTGTACCTAAGGAACTGGTAGGCCAACTACTGGTGTTACAGAGATCAAGCTGGTTATTTTACTGCTATTAAAAGTAATATACTCATTATGATGAAAGAACAAAGGAGGTCAGAAAACTGTATCTTTACAGTGTCACAAAGTTGATGGCAGGAAATGGCAAACTCCTGAGTTCTTATATAAAGAAAGGACCTAGATAAGCATAACTCTAGGATAGAAAATAAAAACAGTATACTGAGCTTCAGAACACTGGTCATCATTACTGTAGTACTTCAATCAGCTGAGAAGGAAAAATTATATTTTCCTACATAGTTTAGACATAGCAGTTTTCTAGTTAGATCACTGAGAGGTAGTTTAGAAGTTGCAGATGTCAGAATTACCTATGTAACATGCAGTTTGTTTGCAGGTATCAACCTATAGGTTGCTACATGTCACAGGATGCCTGACAACTGCAATTGAAATACCAATCGTAACATATGAAAGGGTTCAGATTCAATTACTCAGAAGAGCAGAGAAGAAGAAATTAATGGAAGTCATTCTTAATGTTTAGCTTTCTAAAAGATCAAATGGAAAATGTCAAGTAATCAAGCTATTTGCAAATACCTGGAAGAAAATAAAGATACTATAAAATAACAAAAATAGACAACATAAATTGTAAGCTACAAATCCTGTCAAACCAGTTTATGATTATGAAGAACAAGTATTTTAATGACATTTATACTAAATTTATTGTAATATAGCATTTGACATTGCTTTTCATAAACAGTTGAATACCTGTTCAGTTGAAAAAAACAATGTAGAATACAAAGAGAATCACTATAGAAACTCACACTCAAAAGAACAGGAAGCATCAAAATTTTAATGAACAGGATTCACAAAGACAAATTGAATGAACTTCAGTTCAGTTTTAGGAAAAAAAATAAATTCTTGGAATAATTGATGGCAGCTTCCAAGTACAAGAAAGATTTCAAGATTTTCCCTTTAAGAAAATCCTGTAATAGCTTGAATGACCAAAATAGGGTAACCCTTTCCACAGACAGAGTCAGCATGGTGGTCTTCATGGTGTTTGGAGGACTGTTCGATAATACACAATTTGGGATTATCAGAATAGATACGAATATAAGATTATGTGTATTATTTTGTTTTTTTACTGTTATAATAATTTTTGCTACCCATTATAATTTTAAATTACATTTAGCATAAGACTTTACAGAGACTGAGTGCCTTTCTACCTGGGGTCCTAACAGACTAGCACCTACTGGTAAATATTTTCATGCTAGGAAGCGTTACATAAAAAGGTGAGGGACAATGACTAGAAATCATGTAGTGGTTACCTTGTTGCACCCTAATAAAAGAAAATATCTTTTTCGTATCGGAAATGTTATACGTATCCAGCAGTGGAGAAGAGGGATGAAGTAGATAATAATGGTATTAATTTATTATTACATTTCTGTGATTTTTTTCAGCCAGCAGCCATGCATGTCAGGCAGCATACACTACCTCAGAGGATTTTCTTTTCTTTGTCAAAGGCAAATGTGAGATGTGTTTGGGTTCTTGTAAAAATAAATTCATCAGAACACTGTTTAAGTAGAAATGTAGAACAAAGCTAGAGTAAAATGTAAAAACTTGCAAATAAGCAAGCTGCTTACCATAAATGAAAGTTTTAAAATTCCAATGAAGGAAAGTATAAATGTCAACAAAATGCAAACTGGTATCACATCAAACATCTTTGCAGGGCTTCAAGTTATATATGTCCCTATGATGGTGCTATTGCACAACATTTCAATGGAGTTGATCAAATTCTGTCAACTGATGAAAAAGAAATCCTGAATCCCTGGTGCAAGGCGAACAATTCAGTACCATTAAATCATTCATCTATCATTTCTGACAAAATGCTAAATGAAACTTAAGCTACCCATCAAGAAGCAGATAGTAGCAGTACCACCTTTGTGATATGCTTAAAGCTACTTAACATCTGCAATAGAATCATTCAACAAAAACTTCCAGCATTCCCACCAAAATACAGAAATATAGGAGACATTACTGGCTCAGAAAGACTGTACTTTTGACAAAGTTCATATAAAGAACATTTTTTCACTTGAAAGAGAATGTTCATCTCTTCAAATAGAAAAATGACTCCTCAGGCATGATAATGACTATACTGATTCTCCCAATGATAAAAATATTATTAGGAGAGTTATGCTTGACAGTGTTGATCCTAATAAACTTCTAGCTAATCTGTTCAGTTTCTGATTATACTGGTTTTGTCTGGGATCAAGTCAATTTTATTCATAATAGTTAGTATGATGCTGTGTTTTGGATTTGTAATGAAAACTGTTCTGAAAAACCAGGCATGTTTTAGTTATTGCTGACCAGTGCTTACACACAGCACCAAGGCCTTTTCTGGTCCATCCCCCACTCTACCAATGCGCAGGCTAGGGGTGCAAAAAGAGTTGGAAGGGACCATGGCCAGGATAGTTGACCATAACTGACCAAAATGATACCATATGGTGTCAAGCTCAGCAACAAAAAGCTTGGAAAAGAAGGAAGAAAAGGAGCATATTTGGACTGACAATGTTTGTCTTCCCAAGTAACAATTACATGTGATGGAGTCCTGCTTTCCTGGTGATGGTTGAACACCTACCTGCCCATGGGAAGTGGTGAATGAATTCCTCATTTTGCTGTTCTTATGTGGACAGCTTTATCTTTACCTATTAAACTGTTTTTATCTCAAACCATGAGTTTTCTCACTTTTACCCTTTTGATTCTTTCCCCCATCTCACTGGTGGGGAGTAAGCAAGGCCAGGTAGGATTTTCCCACCTACTGGGATTAAACAATGACACTGATCAAAGATGGTATGATTTGTACAACAAAGGAAATTTTAAAACAATATTACGCATCAATACAAAACACTCAGTACTATCAGCTATTAGATTCCCTGGAGGCTTCAGGAAAAATTCATTATACAGGCCAGTTTTCAAATATATTTTTTTATTTCATAATGGGTGAGACATAGATTCTTGTTTAAAGTGGACTGTTTAGCTCTTTCAGTGATAAAAAGTTACAATGCAATAACTTGTTTGATAATGCAACCTATAGATTGTACTTCGTTGGCAGAAAGAAATCTGCATTTGTCAGCTTATGTAAGAGAGAGATTTTGTGTTAACACAAAATTTATATAATTGCTGTGCTATAGACTGTTCTTTGCCAATCATTATGCACGTATTAGGATATATGTCATATATCATCAACTCTTTTGTTCAAAACAACAAATGATTAAGCCTTCACATCAAGATGGAGGAAATTAAGGTCCTCATCCATCTTCATAGTACTGAAGAACTAGAAGATGCTGAAAAGTTAGATCTGTGCATTGCCACTGAATAACTTAAAAATCTGTGTGAGAATTTAGCTAGGCTGACAATATAACATAAAATATACATGGATGACAAAGAGATGAATTCGAGTTCTGTGTTGGGACATTAAAAACTCATCATTCATTATTTTGAATGCATGTATGTTCTATTCATTTTTTCAGAACCAGTTTTATGTAATGTGCAGAATTTAAGAAACTTGCAGTCATCAGAATAAGCATCTCAGTGTTTTCTGTATGTGTCTGTATGAATAATTTTGCTGATATAAAGTGACAGAATATAATTTTGACTACTGAGAAAAACAACACAGCTGGATGCTTTTTTAACAACAAATACACTTGTTCAGGTGTCTCTATGTCAGGTAATAGACTGCTCCAACTTATTTTCACTGAGCAGATTATATATCCATACATGGCTGAAAAGGCTGATGAAACTTTACATGGACATGCTCAAGATAAATCTTAAGTGGAATGGCAACTGTACCACCACAATGTGTAAAGGTAAAGGCTAAGAGCAATTTGTTGTGTCAGAGAATCTATGCTGATATTGCCAAGGCCTTCAAGCAAAAATTGATTGAAAAAAGGGACTGCAGTGAAAAGTGCAAAATTTTTTTATGGCATTTATCTTATTAATTGGCTACAAAATAGTACGATAATTTACAGTGTCTACAAATTACGATGCCTTCAAAAAATGAGATTAATTTTTCTTGAAGAAGCCATAAAACTGAATCTTCCCATACTGAATTAGTAATGGCTCTGTAAAAACATATCTGGAAACACAGGAAACAGTTTCAGGTTTTGGCTATTCTGATGGAAATCTGGCACTGCAGAGTTTTGGAGTGAGGGGGATGTTGAGAAAGAATGAGTTAAGACTTACAGATTTACAGGAGTTGTGGTGGCAGTAACGTGTAGACCAAAGTGTCCAATTTTTGTGGAACAAAGTGTTTGTGGACTAGTCCCATTTTATTTTTAAGATTTTTTATAATATTCTTCTGGAAAAGCCTAGTAACATATAGGCTGCAATCAATTTAGCTAAGCAAATATAATTAACTACTGTTTCCACCTGGATGTTGATGATGTGATTTAAAGTTGCTTTTTTTAAGTCTTACCTATTACGTGAAGACAGCCACCACAACATTAATTTGTGGGGATGAAGCAAAGTGAAATAACACATGTTCACATTAAGAAAATATTCACCTTGTTATTGTCTGCTGCTCAGCTGGTTTTTATCACATATATCATAGGTAGCTTGGTGTAAAGGCCTTTAAAGGTATAAATTACCTCGTTGCAGCTTATGAATATGATACAGAGTCTCTCCTGCCAGGAAATACTAATTTATTGATTTTATTGCTGTGGATAAGTCAGCAGTGACACCATTGCCTTTTACTCCTTATGGTTACCCTAGCAACTATATTATCATGTTAAACTTCTGTTATATTCATTTCTTTATTTTATATTTTAACTAGGGATATTAATTTATTTTTTGCTTCTTTATTAAAGATTATTAAACTCTTAAATAATTCTTATTCTAAAACAGCAACAAGTTCTTAGAAAATTCTTGGTTTCCTGTACAGTACTCTATTACAGTATTTTTCAGTTGTATAATTTAGTCTTCTTTTTCAGTATTTCTTTCTCTCCAATCATTTTAACTGCCATTAAAACTGTTGCTTCATATCTCCTTTTTCCAATTAGTATTCCTTGAGGATTCAAATGAGACTGATATAGGGTGAGCTGAATTGAAAATATTATATGGTATTAGCAGGAGTACATGATATTATATACAGTATATAGTTGAACCAGAGAAGGGAAGACTGAGGGGAGACCTCATGGTGATCTTCACTATCCTCATGTGGGGAAATGGAGGGGCAGGCACTGATCTCTTCGTTCTTGTGACCAGTGACAGGACTTGAGGAAATAACATGAACTTGTGTCAGGGAAGGTTTAGGTTGGATATCAGGAAATTTTTCACCCAGAGGTGGTTGGGCACTGGAATAGGCTCTCCAGGGAAGTTGTCACAGCACCAGCCTGACAGAGTTCAAGAAGCATTTGGACAACACTCTCAGAGAAATGGTGTGATTCTTAGGGTCTCCTCTGCATGGTTAAGAGTTGGACTTGATGATCCTGATGGGTAACTTTCAACGCAGAATATTCTATAATTCTATGATCCTGAAAATGTAATGCTGCTTGGTGGCACAAATTTGCATTGGAGATCCTAAAGTAAATAAATCAAGCCAGAATGAATAGCTCTTTTCTGGTTGCTAAGTTGCTATATATGCAGGCATGTAACAGCCTCCTATTGATACAAACAGGTTAAATTAGGTTCACAGGAATACACGAACTAAAAGACTTCTTGGACTGCAGAGCCCCATAATCTCCTGAAAGTACTATGCTGTATATTCACATTTATAACAATGAACAATCTACATTTTGGAAGACATGGGATCCCTTTGAATTGGAAGGGCAAAGGTATTATTTCCAGTATGATGATTGACTTGGCACGCTTTAAACTAGAAACCATCAGGGGAGGGAGTTACCAGCAGCCTGTAAGGGAGTGACAGACAGGATTGACTAAAATCTGAAGTGAATGAAAGGGAACACAAAACCAATAAACCCAGCTTTAGGAAGACCACCTCCAGCATTTACATGAAAGCAAGGAAGTGCCTACAAGACATTATTATGGAAAAAAAAAAGAGGCTGTTTTTGGAAATCAGCATACCAAGGTGTTTTATTTCAGGTACCTCTGCACATGAAGAATAACATGAGAAATTGAAGATCTCTGTGCTGTTGTAGGACTGTAATCTTGTTGGTATCACAGAAACTTGGTTAGATGGCTTGTTTAATAAGTACTTCAGTGGAGGAATACAGGCTCTTTAGGATCGACAGGGCAGACAAGGATGAGGAGTTGCTCTCTATGTGAGTAAAAAGCAGAAACATGGAGCTCCACCTGGATATGGTGATGACTAAGTGCTTATGTGTGAGGATGAAAGATCAGAGTGGTATTGGTGACAAGTGTGTGTCCGCTGTAGACTGGCTGGCCAGGAAGAACAAGTGGGTGGTGCCTTCTCTGGACAGACAGAAACAGTCTCATGTTCACAGGACCTTAACCTCATAGAGAAGCTCAACTACACTGATATCTGCTCAAGAAACAGCATAGAAGGGCATAAGCAATCCGAGAGGTCCTTAAGGAACATTAATGACAACATCCTGACCCAAGTCATAGAGGAGCAATGAGGACAGATGTTCTGGTTGACTTCATACTCACAAACAAGGAACGGCTAACTGGGGATTTGAAGGTTGAAGGCAAGCAGTCCTCCAAAGAGTTTATAGCTTTAAGAGATTTTTTTTTTTTTTTTTAATCTTTACAAGTATAACATTTAATATTTTTATTACTCCAGTCTCCCAGGTTACCCAAGTCTTTCTATAAAACTTTTCTAATTTTCCTTTTTATTGAAGGAATATCCTAACTGGTATATTTAGCAAATTTCATTACCACAGTTTTAACTTCTTTACTCAAGTTGCAGCAATTGTTGTTGTCACTGTGGATCATCTCTCATGCACATTTGCACACCTCACTTTCCAAAGAACCGGTCTTGGTAAGTAGAAATTTCCAAATGTAATCACCTATCTATGTGGGTGTCTGATACAGATCTATAAATCACAATGTTTTGAACATTTATAGATGAATATAGTATTTGATTACTATAGTGTTTTCACCAGAAGTTTGTAACATTAAGCAAGGTGAAGATTATACATTTTCCTATGAGAAGCTGCAGTAAAATCTGTGGATTTAGAATAGTTTAACACTGTAACATTCATTTTTTTTTATAAAAAAGTAAGCAGTCAGGTACTATGATTTCTATTGTTTTGCATAACATTTTTGCTATTATAGGTCCTATCAATAAACTTCTCTTTCCATGAAATCTGAGTTTGATTATTTTCTGTTGTTATATCCCACATATTATAATAGGATACATCAATGTGATACCTACTATGCAAGTTGTTTATGCACACGAAATTCCACTGAGGCTACCATTGTCCAATGAATAAGCAGGAATTCATGTCAAGCACCTGAGCTGTATTCCTGTCTCCTACACTGTCCTGATGAGTGACTTAGGAGGTTCAGATATGGTTTCCTGGAATTCAGCTGACATTATTTTGGTCATAAAGTCTTTGGAGAAGATATACTTTTACTTGCACAGTCTTTAGTACAATGACTGAAGCTGCAGCTAGAACTAATATAAGGGTGATATTGTCAATTTTTTCAATTTTTTTCCTTCTCTGCATGAATTTCATAAGTTATTATTATCAACCCACTGTGAAATAGTAACAGTAATCTTTTCTTTTTGCTCATAAAGTGAGGATTTGATTTCAAACTTTTTTTCTTTTAGAAATTTGTTACTTGCTTAATGCTGAGAACTTTAAACAGTCTCCTGTTCAAAGTGGCAGTAACTTTACTGGCTATATCACTTTCATTATTTCCTGCAGAATTTGTGTTCTTTCTAGAATGACTATTATTTTTAATATTTGCTTTGTCAGAATTTGTGACACTTCAGTGTGCTCTCTAAGCTTTCGTATCACCTTGTGGGTTTTATTTTTTTCCTCTTAGTAAGTGTAATTTATAACTCTGTAAGTGAAATGGCAGCACAGGCAGAACCAAAAAGAAATATTACATCTCTATTTTTTCATCAATATTAACCCAATATATTGCAATGTATGCTTTGTCTTCACCAATACAACTGTGATTGCTAAATATGAGTAATGACAGCCAAATCATGAGCAATCTCTGTTTGCTGTGTTATCTACCTATCTGTCTATTCATCCATCACCCCACTACCCAATCACTTCCATAAAAATAAATAGTGATATATTTTATGGACTTAATGGAGCCTTTGGCATGTCTCCCATTTCAGGCCCAGCATTGTACTAAGGTAGAGCTCTTCTGGTCTTGGTATTTGCTGTGGTTTATGGTTAACAAAGAATGCCACATTCCAGCAAACTTCCATTCATCAGCCTCACTGACTACCCTAGATTCCCAAACATAGCCAGTATTATGAACACTCACTTTTGCCTTTTTGCAAAGCGTGTTTCTGTTTTTATTTTGACCACTTCCATTCGTCTTATTTTTCATTATTTTATCTCTTGTTTTGTTTTCAGGATTTTTTTTTTCCTTTGAATACTAATTATGAAACTTAAAATATCTTTCTCTAAATCCTCATTTCTATTCAGTTTATTAGCTGATACCACCTTCTGAGCCTATCTTCTGTGAAGTATCACGAACATTCAACTCAGTTTTATAGAAACAACTCTCTTTTTTCTGTTTTTTTCCTTTTTAGCCATCCTTGGCCTAAGTTTTCTTTTGTGGTCTCATCCTGTCTTCTTAAGTTATACAAATAGTTATTATTAAATCTTGGCTCTAGATGCTTTGAGTTCTGCACTGATTATAGTTACATGAAACTGAGTCTGGATAATGTATTTGTAAAGGTTTATTTAAAAAAGAAAATGCATGTTTGCTTCTGGCCCTATGGAAACGCTTTTGCTGCTTCCTACTACTTGTCATATTTCATATATATATTTTATTAAATAAAGATTATTACACTGGTGTGTTTTAAAGTTGTAAGAGCATTACCTTGTCCAAAAAAATCTTTTACAGAATTGGCTACTTCATTAATGAATACTATTGATGATATTCCCTTTCATGAAGCACCTAGTAGACGCTGAAATAATAAACTAAAATTAACAATTAGCTATAATTTATGTCCAAACATTTCTTCGTTCCCTCTTTCCCCATTTGTTTACATCCTTTGATTAATCCCCTTTTTATATGCTAATTAAATGAAATCCACAGGATTTCTCCATCATATTTTAGGCATTTAACTGAAACATACAAGTTACTATCTTTGTTGTCAGTGAAGAGACAACTCTAGGGCAGACCAGATGTCGTTAGATGTCATTATTACTTTAGAGAATGAAATACCTCTTTCAATCACAAACCATCGGAAATGTGTAAGAACTGAAACTCCAACAACAAGTTGTTTTTTTCTTTCTTACAACTAGTTACACTTGCTGTGTTCTGTGTTTCAAATAAGCATAATACTAGCAGATAACTAATCAAGTGATAAAATGTTTGTGTTTTTTCAGCTAGCAAAAGGAGTTTGGAGAAAAACAGGAAACTCAGGGGGATAGAATTATTTGGGTATTTCACTACCATAGACATTCATAGTCTGGAGATTCAGGCACTTTATTCTTTAATATCTTCTACAGATTATTTCTAATTCTGTGTTCAGTATTATCAGTATTTATTAGCTGATAGCATCTCTAAGTATAATACATCTTTTCTCACTGCTTTTTGAAAGATCATGTGCAGGCATTACTTTGTTTTTCTTGAAGAACTGTAAAAAAAATAAAATTAAAGTAATAGAAATTTAAGAATAACTAGTGAACATCTCTAGGGAAGGACAGATATCCAAAAACTGAAGAGATTTTCTGTCTGTAAGGAGATGGGAAAGATTATCAGTCTGATTTTCAGCCTGATAATTCCATGCTATATTCTATCATCTATCATCGGTTAAAATATAAGAACTGTATTACTTAATATAGTGGAGGTGCTGTAACCTCACAACAAAGTTATCCATTTAATGTATATACTGTGATTGCCTTAGTGTTTTAATGTAGCTAAGATTTGGCAAAAATTACATAGCTTCTCCAACTACTAAAATAGCACAATGTACAAAAAAAACCAGAATTAATTTAATAGAAATAATCCAAAAAAAGTTATTCAGTTATAATTTCATTGCAAAGTATGATATTATTATTCTTGCTGTGAAAAAATTCCTTCCCTGAAGAAGAATATGTCAGAAAGTTAATCAATTGCAGAAAAGTAAATTACGGGAATCATATATACCTGCTGTTTTCTCAGAGTAATTATACTCGTCAGTTTTAAAGTGCTATGAGATATTCACTCATTACACTGTTGAGTTGATATACTCAATGAATACGACAATTACTTATAATTCAATGTAAATCTATTAATAAAAGGGAAACAAAAGATTGTGAGATATGGAAAGGTTATCAAAACTCATGGGATGTTTTTAAATATAAACTACTGAACTGTGTATTGAAATCATGCCAGGGGAGGACATTTGAGACAACTTAAATCTACTTAGGTCAGACAACCTAAATCACACCATTGGTGTAGTTTTGACAAGACCCTTTGATATATATCTTTGTTACTAGCTAAGATGAATTGCTCTGCGTCATGTCTGCAAGAGTAAATATTAGTAGTAAAGGTATCTAGCATTCAAGTGACAATTGCCTAAACTCCTTTAGCGTCAACTGATGCATGAAAAGTTCTGTCTCATAGTCCCATCACCTAACTTAAGGGCATTCAAAAATGACTGGATGTGGCACTCAGTGCCATGGTCTAGTTGACAAGGTGGTGTTTGGTCAAATGTTGGACTCGATGATCTTGGAGATCTTTTCCAGTCTTAACGGTTCTATGGTTCTATGATTCTATGAAATGAGTATGAAACACATCAAATGATATGAATAAAAATATTACCATAACATCATTAAAACCCCAGATACAATATGTATTTTCTTTGTTAACACTAAAAGAACTATGGCCATTTCAAGGTCATTCATAAAAATGGGCAGAAAGCTTTATTCATTCTAGTCATAATGATAGGAATATTTTGCAGACTATTTTTACAACTGAGAATTATAATCCCCATAATCTACACCTTTCTCTGAGTAAACTGTCATACTTGACAAATAATTTTATTAAAGCATACTCAGTCCCCATTCTCACATCCTTGTAGCTGCCTTCTCCTTCCCCTAGAGAAACACTAAAAAACAAAATCTGTACCTGGTACATCTCTTCAGACTGACCTTTGTACTGATCTGACCGTGCAAGATCTCAGAACTTTTATAGTTTGCATTAAACCCTGTGTTTGTGCACAGTGACATCTGTCTCCCCTGTTTCAGCTGTATCTCTGTGGATGGCCCATCTTGGGAGCCTATCCTCACCTCAGTTACTGTCTGACAAATCACAGTCCTTTGTGGGAGCTGACTGGGGACCACTGCCAGGCTCCCACTGGTAGCCTGGGTAAAAGAAATAGACAATGATATGAACACATGTAGAAGTAGACTAAGAAAATCCCTTGACTGATAGGTGAGAAACTTCCAGTGTGAATGTCACACTCCTCTCAATGAAGACCACAAAATACTGATTACTTGCTGCAATTGTTGTGCCCTCTTCTTGAGGGAGATGGATGTATTTGACCAAGAGGTGCACTGGAAAGCTGAGCATAATACCAAAGCAAAAAATAGACTGTAGGGAAGATTTTTGTATAATATTTTTAGGGGTACTATTAACAAACCTCTCGGTATTAATTTAGCAATGAATGTTAGTACTAGACAAATTTAACTATTAGGCTATTAAAGCAATAATTGTGAAAACAATAAATTCTTCTCTTCTTTCACATATATATATACAGATACATATATGTATTATATATATATACTGAAGTATCTTTACATTTATGACTTTTTTCAAAATCATCTAGATGTAATTCACCAATTAAGCAAACAGACCATTTTAAACTAAAGCTCCTGGATGATGGAAGCTCTGGCATAGTGGCTCCAAGCAAAAACACCTCATTTTCATAACATCTCCTGTCCCTCAAGTGAGGACAGAACTCATCATAGTCTGAAAAGAGGTCAGTTGGATCATTGGGGAAGGCAGAAAATTCAAGTCTCCCTTATAGGAAAAAAACTCCTCAAATAATTTCAAGTGTTCTACAGAGGGTTGTTTTTAAATCAGCTCCATCTTCCCACCTAAGGAGCAAAAAGTCACATAGATTCAACAAAACGTATTCAAATGGAAAACTACTTCTCTTAATCCACTAAATGTTATATAAGGTAAACATATTGAGCAGTGCCATTACAGAGGTAGCTAAGACATTGTTATTTCCTGTAGCTTATGAATGAGTCATGTTAATTTTCTATGCATCTTCAGAACAGGACCATAACATCCATCAAAATTTCTGAGACATCCTCTTTGTTAAGAGCCGTATAAAAGACACCTCCTCTGGTGGATGCTGGGGCCTGGAGAACCTCCTTCCCAGCTACTGAAGCCCAGCCCAGTGAACCCAAAGACATGGGAGTTCCATCCATCCAATGAATGTAGCTGCTGCTTTCCTGTTTGCAGGCTCAGCCAGCAGCCAAGATGAACGTGTTATGCCAGAGATGCCACATGCAGAGGACACTAATGCAACCAGCTACATAGACTATCCACAGATAAGGCATTGCCTTTAACAGCACTCACTCAGAATTCACATAAAACATATGTACAAACAGCCAAATCCTAGTCCTCTTCTCTGGCTGATCAGGATTGAAGCTTGCTAGTAAGGTTACAGAGCCCCCTAACTTCTGTTTCACAAGGACTGACACTTTTGTGAACCCCTTCAATAGCAGTGTGGGACCTCAGCTCCTCTATTATTGATGCCCAGATCCTGTGCCACCTACTCTTCAGATAGTCCAGCTTGAAGTGTGCTAATGAACTGCACATGCACATACAAACCTGTGCACATGCACATCTGCATACACACTCAGTGACCAGCTTACAGGAAAATATAAACATTCTATCTTCCAAGAGGCTCCTGCTCCCCTCTCCACTTGCTGGTGCTGGGACTCTCACCTGCTCCAGTTGGCACCAGGCATGGGAGCCACCATTGCTAAGAGTCTGATGCCTTTTGCTGGCACTAAATTGACTCCCTTCAGACTCCCTACTCATACAGTCTGCGGTCTTCCTTAAGCTTGCTGATGCGGAGACCTTCATTTAATCCAACTGCTGGCACCAAAGACATCAGGACTGCTATCACCAGTGGTCTAACTCAAACTGCAGAGACAAAATTCAGGCACTTTTTTCTCTCCTGTTCTAGCATTGGGAGCTTGGAACGCACCGATGGGGAGATAGTGAGATTATGTGGAAAGGAAGTTAAGAAAAGATTTAATAAAAAGAATGAATAGACTACAGTGATTCACTGCAGATCTCAGTCAGACAAGAATACTGAACAGCAACTGCATACATACTAACAGCGTATTTTTACCTCCTTCCTCTCTGTACCCACCCTGTCTTTGTTTCACCTTTATTCCCTTCCTCTAAATGCTTCTTAATAACTCTAAGGATACAAATATTGGTATGAATTAGAGCATTAAATCATAAGAATACTGGCAAACCTAATGTTAGCTGTTTGCTGTTATGTTAAAAATCTTTCAGAAGAGAGTAAAGAGGCGTTTGAGAGCTCAGTGAATGAACTAAACAATTAATAAAAAGTGAAAACACAATTAACATGTTAAAAATGATCAATTTAGGGTTGACTTTCATATAGTAGAATTGTTAAATTGTTAATGAGTTTATCAGTTAATTGCCTTTTGTTAATGAGTTAATAAGTTGTTATAATGTTGTCATATTATAAGTTAATATTTGTTGTATGTTATAATGTTGTCATAATAAGGGGTACCTTCACTTCTAAATTGCTTACATGGCCACAGTTCAGGTTTTGGATTCCTGGGTTTATAACTTTTGTAGAGGTTTTTCATTAAAAACTAATAAGATGAATAGGGACAAAATGGCCACTAGGAACCGAGGGCCACCTTCCAGAAAGTTCCCCATAAGGCATCAATCAGGGCATCAGTCAGCATAAGAGTCTACCCAAGGTGACAACTGGGCATGCTCTGTGGGAGGGGACCAGGACAGCCCGCCTCAGGTGGGTGGATCAGGGGAGGGGAAAGGAATTCCAGAACCCCTGATTGCACAAATGTATCAAGGCCTTTGATTGACACCAGAGGGGCATAAAAGTGACTGCACAAGGTCTGGGGGACGTGCCTCTGCCCGGACTAGCCTTTCGCCCACTGCTGTTCTTGGTATTGTGGGCATCCCTAATTGTTAATTATTTTTGCTAATAAATTGTTAAACTTTGGACATCGTGGAGCATTGTTCTTCACATGACATGAGAATTTACATTATTTGCCTAATTGATTCATTCTATCATTGTGAATGCAGCAACTTGGACCCAAACACGTTTACTTATTTTGAATAAATACTTTCAAAGCATTTTTATTTTATTATAATTTCATTTGTATCCCATCAATATAGAGTAACAAATATATTTAATATTTTCCTTCAGATCATGTGAAGTAGTTACTGCCAGTGTCTTACCTCATTTTAGAAAAAAGATAAGACAAAGTTTACAAAATCTTAAATGTAATGTGCACAATCTTGTTTTTAGGTTTTGTTTTTTGTGCTCAAGTTCAATATCAAGACAGAAGAACATTTTGAATTTTCTGCCAATTTCACACAATTAAAATAGCATTCAAGTTATAAGAGTCATAGTTACACAACTCGACTGAGAACACAATACAGCTGCAATGGAACAACAATAGGAAAATGTCTGTTTTCACATGGGTAGTATTCTTTTAGGTAACTCTTATTGAAATTGCCTTTGTACTAGCAAACACCTTTACACAGGACCGTAGGAAGACATGTAGACATAAACCAACACATTTGGTTAGAAAGTAATTGTAAAATTATACTGTATGTTAGTCAATCAGCCCTGTTATATTACAGAACCAGAAAAAAATCATTAAAATAATTCTCCTTTTAAGATACTTACACTTAGAAACAAGAAAGGATTCCCCATTTTCTTTTGGCTAGGTGGAGAATAAAAAGGCAGTGAGTTCACACTCACAGTTTTCCTTTTCTCCTTCTCAAACCTTATCAGGTACTTTCAGAGTAGGTTGAAATGTGTCTTGCCCTCCAGTAGTTCAGAGTATTAAACTATTTTCATGTCATTGTGGGTTTGGATTTACTGTATCTGGAAGGGTGTTCCTCCTGTCTCGTTTCTCCTCTCCCTCACTGTATCAAAATTTCAAGGATAAAAAAGATTTCTGTAGGGAAAATTTCAAAAGTGATGTACCTCACAATTTGTGTGAAAGAACAAAAATAAGTGTTCTAAAAGGCTATGGACCATGAGTTGGGGGAAAACCAGCTCTAGAAAACTTTACTAATGGTTTTTTTTCCTTTGAAAAAAGAAGGAGGTTTTTTTCAGTTTCGTCAGAATTATGCTGACCATGATGCTTGTACAGTGAAAGAAAGGGAAAAAAAGGAGAATGTCAAACGGATTTACTAGGAATTTAGAATTCAGCATGTCTATGCTAATTTTTTAAAATATAGTTCTATACACAAATAAAATATCAACAAGGATCTTCAGTCTTTCACTATGAAAATAAAGATTGGTTCTTTGATCCCTCTAACTCCATTATGTGTTTTCTTCTCTTTTAACTCTTAGTCTCAATGTAATGATTTCTTTATATTGTATAATTGACAAGGATAAGTGATGCTTCAAAGAAAGAGACATTTTGAAAAGTTTTACTATCCTTGGATATTCAAGATCTAGCTTTATACTTAACTCTTTCTTAAAGAATGTTCTTCTGAGTATTACTACTTTTCTCACATCCATCCAGTGAATTTCTGCCGTGAAACACAAGAATAAATACTTTTTGACTGATGTCCTAATCCCCCAAAAAAGTATTTACAATGGGATGGTTTTAGGTACATTTTTCATTCAATGTTTTTCTCATGAAAACATCTTATTTGTCCCATATATCATAAATAAACCAAATAACTTGCTTCTTTTAAATCAGGTTGCATGCCTAAATAATAACATTATTGACTCTTTAGATTATTTCTATCTTATATTTGTAGTACATCTATAAGAGGATGTTGAACTTATGAATACAAATGTCATGACCATTCAATATCATCCATCCAGGCAGAGCTCTGGTTCTTTTGAACTCTGTGTTTGAGAACCAGTGAGTCAGTGTCTGAGTCTTCTTCTGTTATACCACCAACAGAAGAAAGATACTTGTGGATGGGATCTAATTGTGGAAAGCTTCTATCATTTATATGTTTTTACTTCAGTATATGAATAATTTGGAAGTCTGATTTCCTTATTTTCCAAAACCTATTTTTAAAAAATCTAACTATATGCAAACTATACAATAATCATCTTAAATATCTGTTTTAATAAAGCAAAAGTTCATACTATTATTATAATAGATAAAATTATTATTTTAAGACAGAGAAATAAGGTGTTTCCTACCTGTAAAGCCCTTGTCACACTCACAAAGAAAAGTGTTTGGAGTAACATTGATGCAGTTACCGTTGAAACATGTAGATGGCTGGCACTGTCCAATTATTTCTGTACAATTTTTACCTATGTCAAAGGAATAATAGGAATATTGAACTTTGGTAACTAGGGGGTTTGATGAACTTCTTATAAATGTCAAATTCATAGCTACTATATAGATAGGCAAATGGGTAGATAGGTTTTTGTACTAACATTGTTCATTAGTTTGGTCCAAACTTACTGAAATTCTAAGGCAAGTCAGAAAAATATTAATCTGCTTTTATATGAGCTACTGTGCTCAACCTCATCTGACATACAGTTATAAATTTATATATAGCTTAAAATGCAGAAATACTACTAGAACTGTAGTATTTAATTTTTTTAACATGAATCTAGCTTACAGTTTCAACATTGAGAAGATGTTCTTATGTGGAGTGAAAATGTGAGAATTTTTGCAATATACAGTTTTCTGGAAATTACAATTCAAGTTATAAGTTGCTCATTCTATTACAGCATACAGGTCTAAATACCATATAATTATGCTTGCCTCTTGAATTATTACTATGACATTATTCACACTTCAAAAAGTTTTCAAATTTATAATAGACTTTATGTTATGGGAGGCATTTTTTCCTCCCTTACTCTTGTGCAGCCATGCACATAATATATGGTGGTTTAGTCTCCTAATTCTTCTTGTTTACATACAGCTTATTTATGGGACCTGTATTATCAGTACAAAATGACAGCATTACCTACAACTTTCCTATATAGGCTAACAAAATGTTTTAAGCATTGCTTGTTGATAGCATTAAACATGATGGTTGCTTTTAACAGAATTGCTTGTGAATTTTTTCATTAATTTGAGTTAAATTAGTACCAGATGCTTTTGATATTATTATTTTCAAAGCATTTTACACAGACTCTGGTAGTGATAAAGGAAATATTAAATGTTCTGCATATCATCAATGTTTTCCGCTATCTTATTGCACTTTTAATAATTATAAAAATATTTTTTTTGTAACATTGACTTATTCATACCTGCATAATCTTCTATTGGGAAATGCATTAGTAGCCAAATTATTATGCACTTTGAAAAGCAATTAAAAATAAATTACAGCAATCTTTATGCAACATAAGCTTCATTTCTATGAACCTCACTCATTCCTGAATCATCAGCTGTGCTTCATAGCATAGCATCAATATTGCAATAGCATAGAAGTTCAGTCCAACAGAGGAACATTTCAAGACTTCTGCTCCACAAGTACAAAAAGAGCTACAACAGTTCCTTTTGTGATGAGAATGAATATTTCTGTTACTTTCTAAAACCTACCCAAACTCTATTGGTCTGAATGCAGGAACAACATCTCCATAATTTCTTTAATCCATTTTTTTTCTCCATGAAATGAAGATAATGGTTAGATAAGAATTTACCCAGCCGTGTTGCTGGGTATTGTAATCTGAACCCAAATTAAGTTTCTCCAATGAGTTTTGAGTAAATACTGCAATATTTCCTGGTAGGATTATATGATTTTTCTTTTTTCATTTGTGACTTATTTAATTTTGTGATAACAGCATGTTTAACAAATTGCCTTTGAAAACAACTTTATGGGACAGAAAAGTCTGGAAGAAAATATTAAGTATTTTGTTTTGCTTGTCCTTCTAATTTAAGGTTTGACCTTTCAGTTAAACTAAATTTTGATTTAAAAAAATTCCCTAATGTAATTTGAAAGGTCTTAAAACTAAAAATGGAGGTGAGTTTTGGCAGGTTGAATGAAATGCTTATTTCAACAAAACCATTTGCTCTTTTTCATCAGTTTGGTTAACCAGCTATTTTTGGAGGAGCTTACTCCAAATGATTTATGTTATTTGGTCTAAAAACCTGAACTGCAGAACAAAAAAAGAAAGAAAAACAGCTACTTCTTTAAGTCAACAAGTACTTATTAATGTCTCATGCTTAAATAGGAAAGAGGCATGGTAAGAATTTATTATGTTTCTCCCTACAATGCACTTATGAATGTCAGCAAGTACGAACCATCTGCAAATGCCTGCACAGTCTCCTGTGAGTGACTCCAGGTAAAAGAGACTCTGCAGGTGTGGTAGCAGCAGTGGATAATCAAGTTACACATAAGCCTTTCTAGTGTTGTTCTTATTGTTTTATCATCTAATCAGGAAAGTGCATGATCTATGTAATGTTTATTCCTAGAAGAGAAAAGAAATACCTGAAAATTTTGGAGGACAAGTGCATTCATAAGAATCTCCCAAAAGTTCTGATTTCTCAGTGCAGGAGGCATTGTTGTGGCACGGTTTAGTGGAGCATATATTAAACTTCTGGCAGAATGTTCCTGAATACTGTGAGAAACAATGGCAATTATATGCTTTTTCCCAAACATGGCTTAGACATTTTCCATGCCCAGAGCATAGTGGTGCATCCAGAGATGGTTGGCAAAACTGCTGCTTCACGGTTACGTTCAGACGAAGGCCCATGTTGCACAGTAGCGGACCTCTCTTGTGAAGTTCTGCAAAGTAATGAGTTCCAACACCAAGCCAGTTAGGGTCCACTTGGTGCAGTCCTCTTATCTGGCAAACAAATATCAACTGCTCTTGAAGAAAATCAGCCTTAGGGCAGTTAATAAATTCTTCCTTGGAGACATTTACCAAATTCATTCCATAGGACTTGAAGGATGGCTCAGAGGAGATGAAGAGACTGTCACCTAATTGAAGCTGTAAAGGGCATATCTGAGGGATAGTGAAGTTATGTTCTTCAGATATTTCTCCAGTAATACTTTTATTCATATTCCAGCATTCAGTGTAAAAGTCTGAACAGATATTTTCTCTTGGTGTCCATTTTATTACGGTAGGTTTTGGTTCTGTTCTCCATTCAGTGGTCATTTGCCTCTCACATATTACCTGCCCATTTACAATGCAAAGTTGAAGCAAGCACACTAACATGCAAAATGCTGATTTTGTAGTCATCCTTTCACCTGACCAATGGAAGTTTTCTTTCACATCTGCTTCATTACTGAGGATAACTTCAGAACAGTTGTTCCTTAAGGTTCATATGTATTTTCTGTGGCAGCCTAGGAATTCAAACAGATGAAAATATTTTTGTTTTCACACCAAATATAGTTGAATATTAAAACGTCATTACAAAACAGAAAATGTACAGCAAATCAAGGGCAACATCTAATTAGTAATGGCAAACTGGAATAAGTCCAATGAACTGATCAGAACTACAACACTAACAAAAGTGAGGTTTTTCCTATTTTCATTCCTGCTAAAGATTTTACATTTATTTAGTACATTTCATTGTACTTGTGTGCAGAAGAGAAAGAGCTTAAAAGCATACTTTTTCCTCCCTTTGTTGACAAATACTAATGCTAATAAAGTTAAGATAGGACATCTGAGGCAAAACAAGGAACTAAATAAGAACATCTAAGTTCTAGTCATGAGCTTTAACCATAAATATTTTTCTGATAATCATTTAAGTTTATTATAAAATTAGATATTCCAAAGATGTAGGCCTGAGAATTTTAGCTTTATGAAGAAAACATGCAAGTAGTACTCAACTCTTTTCTGCTCTTATACATTCAGCAAAACCCTTAATTAAATCCTTAATTTTCGAAGTATATCTCTGAAAACCAAAGGTCCTTGATCATATGCTTGGGACTTTTATGTATTACAGTCAAAGACAACAGAATACACAGTCCTCCATGACTATTTAATTTATATACTAGCCTTTTCTGTTTCTTGAATATATCTAGCAATTTATATTGCATGGAGGTGAGTGATTACAGAAAGAAAACAAAAATAAGATTATGAAGCTTTTGCCTGGAGTCATAATGAAAATGATAAAAACAAAATCTTATGTTGAATACCTTAAAAATTGTCAATAGCTTTGCATTAATAATAGCTTATATTGTCTTAAATACAAAGTTTTTTCTCTCTTTTAGTCTTTTTTCCCCTCAGTATCCTTATCTGACACTTTCAGATATTTATATTCCCTTTAAGATAGTGGCCCCTAAACTGATATTTACAAACAAGAAAATTCTTATAAAGAATTAACTTTGTCTTACAAGGGAAGCCATTCAATGTAAATAAACAATAGCATTTATAGTTTGATTTTTTTTCACACTGTTCTCATTTTTACACAGCAAGTGTAAAAATCGTGTATGTGTACTTTACTACTACTACATGCACGTAGTTTTACTGGATTTGCATGGCCTGATTTTGGCAGAGGGGAGGATAGAGGAGTGGCTTCTGTGAAAAGCTGCCAGAAGCTTTCTCCATGTCCAACAGAGCCAATGCCAGCTAGCTCCAAGATGGGACTACTGCTGGCGAAGATTGGACCAACCAGAAATGGTGGTAACACCTATGTAATAACAGATTTAAGGAAAATAAAAAAAGCTATTGCGCGGTTGCAACTGCAGCTAGAGAAGAGCTGAGTGAGAACATGTGAGACGAACAGCTCTGCAGACTCCAAGGTCAGTGCAGAAGGAAAGGGAAGAGGTGGTCCAGGTACTGGGGCTGAGATTCCTCTGCAGCCTGTGGTGCAGACCATGGTGAGGCAGCTGTGCCCCTGCAGCCCATGGAGGACCATGGGCATGCAGAGATCCACCTGCATCCCATGGAGGAGACCCTTGTCAGAGCAGGTGGATGCCTGAGAGGAGGCTGTGACCTGATGGGAGGCTCATGCTGGAGCAGGATCCTGGCAGGGACCTTCTGACCCATGGAGAGAGGAGCCCATGCTGGAGAAGGTTTCCTGGCAGAACTTGTGACCCTGTGGGGACCTCATGCTAGCACAGCCTATTCCTGAAGAACTGCACTCCGTGAAAAAGGATCCCTCACTGCAGTAGTTTGTAGAGAACTGTGTGTTGGATGGCCTCACATTGGAAAAGTTTGTGGAGAACTATCTTCTGTGGGAAGGTCACCATGCTGGAGAAGGGGAAGAACTCCTCTCCTTGAGCAGCAGCAGATACAACCTGTGGTGAACTGACTAACCCCTATTCCCCGTCTCCCTGTGCCACTGGGATAGGAGATAGAGCTGGGGAAGAGGGACCTGTGAGGGGAAGGTGTTTTTAAGGTCTTATTTTGCTTCTCATTATTTTGCTCTGATTTTGTTAGTAATAAATTCAAATAATATCTCTAATTCCAGTTTGTTTTGCCCATGACAGAATCTGGTGAATGATCTCTCTCTGTCCTTAACTCATAAACCCTTCATTATATTTTCTCTCCCCTCTCTGGTGTGGAGGGAAGTGATGGAATGGCTTTGGTGGGTGCATGGCATCTACCCAGGGTCAACACACTACACTGATTTATCACAAAAGTGCACATGTATTATGATATTGCTTTAAGTACATGATTTTCTTAAATGTCCTCATCTTCTCCAAAGTTCTTCAAGTGTCTTTTGGACCATTCTCTGGACCTGGCTGAAAGATCAAAGAAGAGCAGAAAAGATACTGTTTGAGGAAATCTTTAGTTGAAGAATCTTAAACAACTTAATGACCTGCTGGAAATTATAGGACAATATTAAAAGATCATCTTCAATCTCTCCTATTTTTACCTAAAATATTTAAAATTTAGCGATGCCCTATTAGTAAACTGCTGAACACGTGAATCTGTCCCAATGACCTTTGTGCAGCAGAGTGGCCAGCACTGTTTAAGCCTTTGAAGATACCATAAAGTGTGGACTATGACTAGCTGGCAGTAATAACAGGAGACTTGGAGTTTAGAGTATTAAACTCAAAAGGGGTAGAAATTAGATTTTGATCCTTCTCCCAGAGTAGTTTTCATTTTAATTTAATTACTGAATCCCAATTCTGCCTTCAAAGAGTTTCAGTACTCTAGCCACATAGCTCCAAATCTAGGCAAGTATGTCAATTTATAATTCCCTCTCTCCGCCTCTGTATTTTCACCCCTGGGAGTTAGCTTCTCATAGAAAGAAAGAAAGGACACGGATCTGCAAGAAAACTACTAGCCTTGTTGCTGAATACTCATAATCTTTCTATTTTGAGACCATTCCATTATCTTCAGAATCTCCTGATGTTCAAAGATACCATTAGATAATGGGCTATCAAATGTGTAGTTTGGGTCATTTAGCATTTTTTTCTTTTAAAGTAGCAGTCTTGAACTATTATGCTCATTATAACTGCTATTACATCTATCACTGTTATCAGGTATAAAAGTCTACGGTCTATATTACTGCATAGATTTAGAAATACTACATTCAGCAGCCCATCTTTTCATATGTATTTCATAATGAGATTTTCTCAGGTGTTACTAAAATAGACCTTTACAAAAGGTTATTTTTTCCTTTTAGACACTTCAAAAAGAAAGCTATTGCATGTCTAATACAGAAGAATTCTTGCCCACTTACATTTTGTCCTTCATCCGTGTAATTAGGCATGATTTTGCTGTCATATACAAATTTCATTTTTACTGGTAATGGAAATGTGCTTCCTCACAATATTTGTACTGGATAAATCTGAACTATTTTAAAATAAGTTATTGTATTCTTCACAAAAATCATTATTAGTCTTCATGTAGCTAAAAAAATTATTATGGGACCACTATAATTAATAATATGAAATAAACTAAGACAGTCTGTAAAAGCACTGAAAAAAACCTGAGGGAAGATAGAAAGGAAATATCAAAAGATTGTTTATTTAGCAATAAAACCATGTTGGAAAAAAAAAAAAGAGTGAAGAGTATAAAAACTAAAAAGCTGTGCATGAAATACAGTTATAATATTAACATATATTACTTAGAAAATCAGCAAAGAAATTAAATAACTGCAAAATGCCAATGCCATCTCATGAGATAAAATGATGTCATGAGATGAAATTTGAAATGGATTATGATAACTGCTATATTTTATGTCTGCTTTAGGCAAGGAGAAAATCTTCCTATTTATATGCCCAGCTGGTTCCATGTAATTGATGAAGACTAAGTAAAGTTCAAGACCAGGTTTTATATGGACACAGAGATACTTGAAGAAAATCTAACTCTTAAAATTACATAAAGTTGGGTGAAAAGCAGCACAATGTTCTATTTTGCTCCTCTAAAGGAGAATAAAGCAGGTAGATTTATGCAAAACTCCTGGTAAAATTAATCCCATGTTATCTGCATTCCAGTCCAGCATTTTAAGGATTATGTGTTCTTTCTATTAATAATTGGTTCTATGGACTAATAACAAAAATACCGTACATTATAAGTGAGATTGGAGAAATGCCTGCAAATGATATATGACTTTAACAACTTCTCAGGAAAAAAAGAATCTGTCAATAAAGAGAATAGATTAGGAAATGTTTAGGAACATCAGGTCACCATGTTTTGGCCAGGAATGAACCTCCTCTTTCCACCTTCTCACATGTCACACGGACAATTTGTGGAATTCCTGCCTGTGCTTGAGCATCTTTGGTAGGACGGGGCTGCAACCTTGGATTGAAGTGATGTGAAATAACTGAGAGGGNCCTTTGTGGGTACTCCCTACTTTCCTCAGGAGCTGCATTTAAGATCAAATTCTGACCTTTAATCCTCACCTGGGCTATTGTCTTGGGATGATTTTATGCTTTGTATTCCCTATCATCTGCTTTCTGCTCAGGAATGGGTCCTGTAACTTTAAGCTGGGTCCAGGGAGGAGAGGGGGGAGTGAGAGAACTCTGCAGAGGTTTTCGTTGAAAACCCTCACTCCTCCAAGTGCTGGGCTTGAAGAGAGAGGGAGTTTACATTCCTGTTAGCTAGCTTGGCTTCTGTTAGCCAGGGAAAAAGAAGCTTTTCCTCTGGACTACAATAACAATCCTTGTCGTCTTCTGCTTCTTCTTCTTTTTCGACTCTTCAGCTTACTTTTTGTCTGAAAATCAGACCATCTTCAGGGGAGACATTTGGTGGGACCTGGTGGGAGCCACTGGACTTCGTCTGGCCTGGACTTCAGGAGAAGTTAAGCCAGAGAAAGAGGGGACTCTAAAATCCACCAGCTTCCCCCCCCACAGCAAGGAGATTCAGTATCCTTTTTTACCCCGTGCCCTGTGGGCACTTTGTTAAAATAACAGTTTGTTAAAATAAACAGGTTTTTTTCACTTTTAATCCAAGAAATTCCTTTTGTGTGGTGGGGGAGGGAGTGCCGGAAACCCTGTCTCTTTGGGGAGAATGTTCATTCCAGAGCATTTTCTCCTACGCTTATCTCGAAACCAGGACAGCTACGCTGCAAGTGAGCTGGTACTTGACCTTATACCTTGATTACTTGGGCCTTAACCCTGACCTAAATATTTTACTTACTCCCTTGAGCTCAGAACCTGTCTCCTCACTGGATCTGTCCGGGTACCACTGGACCACTGGCTGCCTCTGAGTGCTATCCCCAGACACTCTCTTTCCCATCTGGGTGCTATGGGATGGTGGCTCTTGTCACTGATGCCACTGTCACTCTCCCCTTCCAGCACTCCACCCTTGCATGACAGCATGGCTGGGATATTATATTCACTTTATTTCTGATGTGTATTTAAAAACACCAAATTTAAGCATTACTTAATAGGCACATATAATAAAGGAAAAGCCATAAATTACACTGCCTGCAAAATTTGACTTCCACTCTCTGTATTTGCAATATGCACTAATTTTCTCAATGACATACCAAGTGATCCTTTGTACCTTTTTATTTTTCATCACAAAATTAATAATTATTAGGAAATGATGCATTATTTATGCCAATCCTAATTATTTGCAAATGATTCTTTCCTTATTTACTAGACACCATTTAAAACATATGGCATTTGCTGAAGCAATACTCAACATGCTAGGCAGTTAATTTACCTACACCTTAAAATACAGAACTCTTATTTCTACCTTATAGTTGTACTATAAATATATCCAGAGTAGTGATACAGACAGTCCTGAACTTGCTTGTCAGGGTTTCTGGTGGCTAGTCTTTTACTCAACAATCCCTATAAAATAATGGTAGGCACAACAGTATCAAGCCAGGGAATTTTACTTTAGTTTGCTGCTACCTGCCACAGTTTAATGCTGTCTGACAACTAAGCCCCACACAGCTGGTTGCTCATTTCCCCCTATTGTGATGGGAGAGAGAATAAGAAAGGTAAAACTGAGAAAACTCACGAGTTACAATAAAGGCAGTTTAGTAAGTAAAGCAAAAGCTGTGCATACAAGCAAAGCAAAACAAGGAATTCACCCCTTCGCATGGGCACACAGGTATCCGGCCATCCGCAGGACAGCAGAGCTCCATCACATGTAGCAGTGACCTGGGAAGACTAACACCATAACTCTGGAAATCTCCCCCTTCCTCCTTCTTCCCCCAGCTTTGTATGCTGAGCATGACATCCTACATGGTGTATGGAATGGTATGGAATATCCCTTTGGTCAGTTTGGGGTCAGCTGTCCCAGCTGAGGCCCCTCCCAACTCTTTGTGCACACTCAGACTCCTCATTGTGGGGTAAGGAGCAGAAAAGACTTTGGCTCTGTATAGGCAGTGTTTGGCAATACCTACAACATAACAGTGCTATCAACACTCTTTTCATCACAAATCAAAAGCACAGCCCCATACTGTCTCCTATGAAAAAAATAAACTCTAAGCCATCAAAATCAGCTCACCAGCCAGCCTAAAATTCTGTTTAGAGATTCTGATAGTGAGAAAAAGGATCACAGATACAACACATACATAAGCAATCTTTACGCCCACACTCAAGTGTCTGTTCGGAGTCTGTCTCAATTCCTCCAGGATAGTTGTAGGGGGTTTTGGTGTAGTGTGTAACACAACTTTTTCTGCTGCCCTGTGCTTAGTATTTGTGATGCTCATTCCTTAACATCCCAGTCCTGGTATCAGTTCCCCACGGCTGAAGTCTCTGAGGATGTGCATACCTCTATGTCATAGTGTCTCTGTTCCAACCTGTCTCCAGCCCCTATCCGCTACCAGTGCCTTTCATATGTATGCCTGAGCACTGCCATGGGTTCCTCCGGCTTGATGATGGATTTGCACAGACGGGTTCCTCCCCCCAGAGACTTCAGGAAACATCTATGAGGAGCAGAAGGTAGTTGGTGGCCTGATCCCACTAGAACCCTACTACTCACACCCAATCCTCTGTGCCTGTTACACCCCACAAAGCTCTCTTTTACTTCACTCACAGTTCTGCACTCTCACCACAACAGCATAAGGATTAGAAATCTGCCAAAAAGGCAGTTGAAGGAGTCACAGAAGAAAAACAGATCCTAGAAAAAGTGTTTCAAGTAGCATGGTTTCGCCTAAATAAATCAATCTATAAATACACACTCTTTTCACCTATGGTCTTTATTGTAGTTTTCTTTCTAAGACAATGATGAAGTCCCTGACTATGTGACCATGACTGTGACCTGCTGAGATCGAAGATCTGTGAGTAAAGAAAATAATCAGTAATGGGAGATTGCAGTTACGATATACATTAGGCAAACGGCACAACACAGTTCAAATACAGATTAAAGTTCTATGTAGAATCTATTACTGTTTCATGGAGCAGTAGGCTGAAAAACACATAAGGCAAAGCAACCTTTGATATGATTCTAGTTAAGAGTGTCTCTCTAGCAGTAGCCATCGTACTTGGATTCAAAATGCCTGCAAAAAGAATTTAAATGAAAAAAAGTCAACAATTATCCTCAGTTTCTAAAAGAGAAACTATTACTGAGTTAGTTTGTTAAAAGAATGCTTAAAACAGGGTAGTGCTGTTAAGTGCTCGTAGGAAAAACAGAGACTATAATAAGGATACTGTATTAAAGATAAATTAAAAATTGTGTACCATTAGTCAGGACTTGAAAACAGATAAAAAGGAGCTGGTATGTCTAAATTTAAGAGTGTGGGAAGGAAAGCAAGAAGTAAATATTATAATCTGAAATTTCCCATAAATAAATTAAATAAAAACATCACAGACTCTGGCAGGTTGAATGTGGAAACAGATTCATATGAAAACACTAGAGTGAAAAAAAGAATTCAAAGAGCAAGTAGCAGTATCAAAACCAACAACAGATCTCTAAAAAGGCAGCAGTAATAGAAATCCTAACAGAGACCCAACAGACCTTCTAATGATGAATTTATTGTTCAGTTATGATACAGTGTCATAGTGGATCATATTCACAGTGAAAACTGTGGTTGCAATACAAACTAGAGAAGAAATGGACAATATCACAAGCTACTGAAAATTGCATTCTCTCTAGGCCCACTGACCACTCTGTTGAATTTCTCACATTTGTCGTATTCACTCATGATGCTTATGGTGCCCAGGGATAAAAAAATTGCTAGAAATATTAACAGTGGAAATTGTTAAGGAACACACCGCTTTTCTGGTGAAATTCTTTCTAATGCTTCTTAATCTACATACTAATTTATGTAAGTCATACTTAGTTAATTGTACTACAGCTGTATTAAAAGAGAGAAGACAGAAGTGGTTTTAAATGTTTTTTTCCTTTAACACTGCTGTACTTGACAGCACAAGGTTCACAACCATGGACAAGAAACCTTGAGCCCTTATTAGTTATAACACAATCACAGAACAAGGTCCTGGAAGTGACTATCAAGGATGATGATAAAAAGGATTGACATTCATTGAAACATGTATAGAGTGTTTACTTCAGTTGCATTCCTTCAAACAATTTGTCTGACTAGTGTTGTATAAAGAATGAAATGAAAACAGACTTAGAATAGGATACACATTTCTCTTGTCCATCATCACAATACTTTTCATTTGGTATTTAAAATTTGAAAATATTTAGTCATGCCAGTAAAGCATGTACAAACTTTTTTAAAGTGTAAATGTGATTTTCAAGGAGAATGCATGAAAATTACGATGGGCAAAGTAAAACTGCAAAAGGATTCTAAATGCAAAAGAAAAATTTACTCTATTTTCTTGTTGTATGTAAAATACATGTATTTAAACTGGATTATCACTTTGTTTCAATTTTTTTGAGGTTCTTGAGTTCCTACAGCAGGTATTTCAGAGGTGTATTTACAGTAATTTTTTTGTTAAGGTCAAAAATATGCTTCTGAAGCTAACTTAAAATTACCACCACTTAGCAAGTTTTGGATTACATAAGGCAGCAATCTCAAAACAAGTGAATCTTCAAATGAAACAAACCTGAAAGAAACACTTGAAGAATGTAGCTAGCACAGCCCAGTGACTAATGGATATTTGATCCATATGTGTAAGGCTAGTCCACAGTAAAACCCCCAAGTGAACAATAGCATGAATATCAGTGGTATCAGGTAGGTTCACAGCTTCACTGCTTCACTTTAAAAATCCCCTCTTATCTCTTCACACTGCTTGAAACCATGGACAAATCTGTGAGCTGAATGTGAACTAAAATAGAACTCGTTTCCTAACATATTCAAGGAGTTAAACTCTATTGTATACAAAAGAATTGATCCTTAATTAGAACAAAGGAATTAAGACCAATCTCCCTGAAAAATAGCATAAATCTTGAAAAGAAAATGAATTTTCATCAACTCCAGATAATATAGGTTAAGTGAATGCCATTCAATACTCTGTTAGAGAAAGTATTAGCTTGACTTGTTCATGCTTAAGGAGACATGTTATTCAAGGATGGCATGACTATTATAGTCCACTGTATCCAACTTTAGTTAAGGATAGACAGAAAGAAAGAACAAGATATTTGGAGAGTCCTAGATGTCATGGAATCAAAGAATGTTTTTTATTGGAACGTATCTTAAGGATCATTTAGTTCCAACCTCCCTGCCATGGGCAGGGACACCTTGGATTTGACCAGGTTGCTCAAAGCCCCATCCAACTTGGCCTTGAACCCTGCCAGGTTTGGGGAATCCGCAGCTTATCTTGACAATCTGTTCCAGTTCCTTATCACCCTCAAAGTACAGACTTTCCTTCTAGCATCTAATCTAAATCTTCTTCTCAGTTTGAACCCATTTCTCTTTATCATATCACTACAGTTCTTGGTGAAGAGCCCCTCTCCATCTTCCTTGTAGGCCCCCTTAAGATACTGGAATAATATTATGAGGTCTGCATGCAACCTTCTCTTCTCCAGGCTGAACAGTCACAACTTTATCAGCCTGTCTTCATAGGAAAGCTACTCTAGTCTCCTCATCATGTCCTACTGTAGAAGCCCTGAAGACAAGGGGCTAATGTGCATGTCTCAAAAACCAACAGCCAGATAACTATGGAGACAACTAGGGATTGCTGGTAAGAACATGCTGTGAGAAAGAACTGAATGTAGTTGGAGAAGGAGCCCATACAGAGGTAGGGCAGCACTTTTGTGGGACAAACTCCTTGCATTGGCTCCTGGAGAAGAGCACGGCACAAGTTGTGGGTTGAGAAGCTGGCATGGATTGTTGACCAAAGACAGACCCAACAGAGGGGGCTCAAGACCACCAAAAAACCCTCTAAGCCCTCTGGCCCATTTCCAGAAAGGTCTAGAAGAACTAACTGCATGATAATGAATTTGAATAGAAAGCTAGAAACTCAGCCCCAGGGCAGGGAAGACTTAGTTGTAAAAAGGCATCCCCATGAAGCCCAGGTAGTGTATCTACATATGGCTGTGTCTGATACAATGGCCATGTCTATAGCAATAATCAAGCATCAGTTTATTTTATCAGTTCTGGAAGTGGGAAAAAACATTGATCTTCTATACTATTAAACTGTTAGGCTGGTTCTTGGAACAGTTGTGACCATTATCAAGTTGTAATTTAAAGTCAGTTCTCTAGGAAAATTTGTCAGGTCAAGAATAATTCCCAATAGGCACTCAGAGCGCAAACACATTTTCTGGAAGCTAAGAAGAAGCCATAAGTTGGATAGGTCAGCCAATCCCATTAAGCCTCAAGACTACACAACAGCCTGTGGAAATAGTTAGTTGTTAGAAAAATGTCTTCAGGCCTTCAATACAGGATATGATTATACTATACCAGGGAGTTTGGAAGCACAAGACAAAAGACAATATCTATGTCTATCTGAAAAACTAATTGCCCAGAATATAAAACCCAGAATATAGGTTTAGAATATATGAGTGATGTTTTACAATTTTTTTGAAATCTATATAATAGCAGAATAATTAGACCTGTGAATAATGACAATAAATTAATTTGTATGACTCACAATATTAAAGGGTTTGAATGATAATTGTCAGTTCAGTAGTACTGCATTTTACTTAATCCTAGACATTACTAATTCAATTTCAACAAAAAGATGTTTTTAAATATTCCATAGCTGCCAAGCATGCACTATCAGCAAATGAAATATGTTATCACACAAAAAATATTTAGTTATGAAATCTCATTCTTAACACCATATGTAAAGAGAATTGTACATCGTAGAATGATTTAGGTTGGAAAAGACCTTTAAGATCATCAAATCCAGCCCTAAACCTAACAGTGTAAAGTCCAACACTAAGTGCACACACAGGAAATGCATGCTCACTATAAATAACTGTTTATAATTTATGTTCCTAATAGGCCTCTTGAAAATTACTAATAAATGCGACAGAAGCTTCTGTTTAATGATAGAATTAATAAAGTCATTCCACAATTTAATACATTTTAAATTAAATGTACAACAGTACATCTAGGCAACAAGAGAAATTGAATAACTGGTTTATTGTTGCTAGGATTTTGCAAGTTAGTACTTTGCAAGAATTAAATCACCACTGCTCCTCCAACTACATTCTAACTTACACTGACTTGGAGGGCTCTTTTCTACTGATAACGAATTTAGCTAAGGCTTTTTATTGAACTTCTTAGTTGCATTCTTAAAAGAACTATAAAAAAAGAAAAAAGAGATCATTAATGCTGCTTATATGAGTTATATACCATTTTCTGTGGTTTTAGTTACCTCCATAACAATTCTTGTAGAGGTTCACAAAATAAAGAATATGGGACAACTATATTTCAGGGATAATGAAAAATCAGAAAGCTCACAGTTTTCACCCAATGTATTTTGAAAAAACTGTGTAATAGGCAGATGAGTCAATCCTTCTAGGTCTTTGGAAATCACTATTAACACTGAATATCAGGCAAGCCCTGTCAGTAATTTGAGTTCTAGCCACCTGAGTTAAGCTGCAGCAGGTACATGGGGAAAATAATTTTCACATACGGCACAGAAAAATAAGGTAAAACCCAAAGCCAACCCTTCCACTAGCAAAGATGAGATGAATAGAATTTTAATCTAAATTTTGAAGAAGGTACCACGTGGCTTGTATAAGAGAATTCAGTCTTGATGTCAAAATGAAAGAGCTAACAAGTATAATATAGAAATGAACCTGCAATTCTCCTAAAATGTCGACTAAAATGACACTTGGGGAGTAACCAATACTCTATAATTATCCTCAAAAGAGGATTTTAACTGATGGTGGAAAAAAGGCAAACGGTGGATAGAAAAAAATTGTATCAACATTATTCTCCAGATTCACATCACAAATAATGAACACAAATAATGTGTTGTATTTTGCCAACATAAATGTCTTAGTGTTCCTGAAAAAGTATTCAAACTCTCTATTTGTGAGGAAGCAGGTATCGTCACCTGTTTCAGTTGCAGAAAAAAAATATAAAAAAAATATAGCACAGAGAGTTTTATAAAACTGATGAGGTTGTGCTTGTATTTAATTGACTGGAAAGATCTGGTTTGGACCTCATGCTGCTTTAATTCAAGTGATGATTTTATTCAACTGTATTTGTGTTAGTAGTCAAAGCAGAAATAATTCTTGGTTTGGAGGTAATAGGATACTGATGCATCAAAATTAATTTACATTGGTATCTCAAATCTGGGGGAGGTTCTCTTAAAGGAACACTGCTCCAATAGTAGATTTTGGATGAGTAAAATACATCCATTTTCTTCCAAATCTCATAATAACATCAGAAAATTAATTTCTCACACAACTGTGAGAGATTCCTTGCTGTTCTCCTGATCATTCATGAAAAAGGTGCAGAGCTTTTAGCTCTGAGGGAAGCATGCAGACTGCAATTTTCAGAGTAAAGCAGAAACTGGTTCAATGCTTCCTGCTGAAAGCACTTCATTTTCCCTGTAGGCTTTGGTAAAACTCAGTAGAGCTCAGTGAAAAAGAAAAAAAAAAAAAAAAAAGAAAGGAAAAAAAAAAAGTGAAACAAAACTCGTAGAAAACCTGACAAAAATGAAAAAAATCTTACCATAAACTGCAAAACTAAAAGCTGATAGATGGCTGCTGACCCCAATGTACTTGCAGCTTTGAGACAGATATTGGGATTTTTTTCAACAGTGAAATGGTTTTGAATTTCTAGGATTGCTAGAACAGGATACTTAGAAGATAGAGCTGATCAGACAAGAAGAGAAGTATTTTTAAGCAGCATCGCTAACACCCACGTGTAACTGAATAGCATATGCTTTCCTGTGGTCCAGCAATTTTCAGAGGTCTTTTGGATTGAAAAACTATACTATTGTCTCTAAATAAGTTAAAAAATCAGTCTGTATTTCTTGTAGTTTCTGAAACCTCCTCTCTATTCTTTCCAAGACCTTCCTGGCTCTGTTCATGCTTGACAGTCCTTGCTACTGAGTTACTTGCTCACCACCTGCATTATAAGAGCTTCTTCAAAGCTCAAACTCAGATGTAATTAAGCAACATTTTTCCTCTTTCCATAGAGATATCCATATGCATCTGTTAGGGCAGGGAATGCATATAACTCTCTTTTCTGTTGCCCAGCCAAATTTATTTTTACATATTAAGTACAACAAAACAAAACACAGGGAAAAAATAAAATTTGCATCATCTTTCAGAAGCTGAGGGAGACAGAAGTAGAAACTTGTAAAATCAATTGGTGAAGCTGAGAACTATGTAAGTCCTAAGAGCAAACCAGATGATATATTGTCCACGTCTTGATAGGAGTGCTTAAAAGAAAATGTTTAATCTAAACTGTATAAGTACTAGGGGGAAAATTTCTGAGTTTTCAAGTTTTATTATACTTATTTTGGCATTAAAAATGTTATGCAACATTTGTAATGAAAACATTGGAATTTTTTTCCTGAAGTCTACATTTTTTTAGCCTGTGTTAGTAATAGCATCAATCATAGTGGTGCCTTTAGTACAGAATGTCTTTAAAACCACTTAAAAACACTTAAAACCAATGTTTAGCATAGAACAAATTTGGAATATTATATTAAAAACTATGTAAATAATATCTAAAAATTAATTCAATTTACTGTAAGTGAAATGTCTCCCAAAGCTTTTCAGAATGTCGTATCAACATTATAGAAGCTATAAATATATGTAATTCACAGTAATTTCTTTTCCACAATTATGTAACGAAAAAGGTATTAGTATAAGATATATTGACTACCTCATCAGTGAATTCACCTCACATAATTGAGATTTACAATCTAATTACATTTTATTCTCACTTCTGTGTATTGTAAGTTTTCTAGCATTTTGTCAGCTTGTTTTGTGCATAAGAATTCTTACTCAAAAGGCAGAATCTGTTTAAAATATTTTGTCTGTTGAATTCCATAACCCATTGCAATTCATGAGCTATACTTGGAGATTTGAATATCCGTTTGAGGCATTTGCAATTACTTTTATTTTATGTATGATTTAATTCATGACCTTGCATTTTGCAATAGCATTACTCTACTTTTCCATCTGTGAAATTCAATTGTCCCAAATTGTTTTCACTTCTTATGATCCTTTATGAGAATTAAGCATCACTGTCTCTTAAAATCTGCACATCTGAACAATATTTCTTATTTGTTCTCTCAAAAAAGTACTGATTTTGCAAGTTATTTTATGCAAAATAAAGCTGAATTTCTGCATTATGCAAATACCAGCATATATATTTCTCAAATCTAGAAAATGTGACATTTCAGTATGTCTAGTCTAGAAGTTGCCTATTATTTTATTAATCCTTCTTTACATAGTCTATTATATTGTGCCATGTGTAAATGCAGACAGAAAAATTCTGAAGTAAACTTAGATTTTTAATTAATACATAATTCCTAAGAATATTTAGACAAGTTTATTTTGTGGAATGATAGCTGAATTTTCATTGACTCTTGGGTCATCTGGAAGACTGAAGTGTTAGAACAGATAAATTATTTCATTGCAAATCAAGTTCTGTAGCACTTGGCTCCTGTGCAAAAGACCAGCTATAAAAATGACACCTAAAATAGGGAATCAAAGATCAAAGTTGAAGTATTATAGTCAAGGAAGTGGTATTTATGTCAACCTGCAGTTGTAGATTGTTGGCAATAGAATATCCAGTTCCAGCTATAGAACTGTCATTTGAATTTAGAGTCCTATATTTGGCTTTCACAGAATCTCATAATGGTTTCAAGGAGCCTCTGGAGATCATCCTGCCCAAAACTCCTGCTCAAGCAGAGCAGGTTGCCAGGACTATGTCCATTCAGGTTTTGAATATGTACACACATGGGGCACTTTCACAGCCTCCCTGGGCAAGTGTCCCAAGTGTTTGACCACACTCACAGTAAGAAACGGTTTTCTTTTGTTTAGATGGTATTTCCACTGAGGACTGGTGAGGCCACAACTGAAATTCTGTGTCTAGTTCTGGGCTCCTCAGTACAAGAAGGATATGGAAATACTGGACTGGAGCAGAGAAGGGACACTAGGATGTTTAAGGGACTGGAGCATCATTCATATGAGGTTCAGCTGAGAGATGGGGATCTGCAACCTGGAAGCAAGAAGGTTCATGGGTGTTCTTATCTATTTGTATAAACACCTGATGGGAGGGAATGACGATGTGGGAGACAGATTCTTTGCAGTAGTCCCCACCGACAGGACTAGAGGAATCATCAACCAACTGAAACACATTGAAACAAGTCTCACTGACATTGCTAATATTACATTAGCCTCCACTGGGGAAACCAATTTATAAAAATGGTATTCCTTAAATAAATATACAGTATTCCAGGGGTGAGCTTTGTGTAGACAAGACCTTTTTTAGTCTGGGGATTATGTTTCAAAGTTTTGGTATCAGGGAATGCAGCAATCACTTCTGTGAAAAGCTTCTAGAAGCTTTCCCCATGTCAGGGTCTATGCCAGCTGGCTCCAAGGTGGACATGCCACTGGCCATGGCCAAGCCTATCAGCGACAGTGGTAGTGCCTCCCCCAATTAAGAAAGAGCAAGAAAACTGCTGCACAACAACAGCTGAAGAAGAGAGGAGTGAGATTATATGAGAGAAACAACTCTGCAGGCACCAAGGTCAGTGAAGGAGGCAAAGAGGTGCCCCAGGTACTGGAGCTGAGATTCCCCTGCAGCCCATGGTGAGGCAGCTGTGCCCTTGCAGCCCATGCTGAAGAAATTCATGGAGGATTATTTCCTCTGGGTTGGACCCCATGCTGGACTAGGGGAAGAGTGTGAGGGATCTTCAGAGACAATTTGTGATGAATTGACAAGAACCCCCCATTTCCCATCCCCTTATGTTTCTCAGGGGGAAGAGAATCAGGTAGAGAAAATCATATTTCCCTCCCCTTTTCAGCTGAGGAGGGTGAGTAATAGAGTAGCTTGGTGAATATCTGCCCTCAGCTATATCATTCAGTATGATTTAAATACAGAATTCTCATTTTGCTCTGCCTTATTAAAAGAATGTTATGGATTTCACTGAAATTATTGAAAACAATTGGAACAGAAAAACATGTGATGTAAATCTCATTTAGTTTTTTCTTTTACTTTCTACATTTTTTCAATTTTTCTAACTTAATATGTGTCTTCTCTGTGTCATTGCATCTATTAATCTCTACTCATTAATTATGAGTCATATTATCCCTATAGGTGATAATATAACAAGACTTTAGGACATTGAATTGCATAAGTGTAGAAAAAATACCTATTGCCATGTATCTTCTTAAACTCAGTCTGTAAATTAAAAAATGTTACAGAAAATATTTATAGCAGTCAGAAAGTTACTGATTTTTCTAGAAAACCATTAAAATGTATCTATGTGCAGACCTTCAGTGTCTTTCCCCTTTGCCCTCCCCCAATATTATTTCTTCATATTTTTTCATTTCTCACATCTTATTCTCAAAAGATTTCTCTATTCTCACCATATAGTGGTTGAAAGTCTCCTAATTTCCTTACTATGTCCTACTAATTTTCCCCATTTATAGCTGTAATAGACTTTCAGAGTGGGATTTATTTTTTTGAGTTGTACATTTGCTATTACTGTATTCTTAGGCTTTGCCTTGCAGATGCATCTTTCAACTTCCTTTGTGGATATACTATGTCATTACATGGGGACACACTTAAAACTCTTGGTGGTTTGACTTCTAAAGCCATGAAACCAAAACCTGACAGAATTAAGGGTGAAGCTCTGGCCTGACACTGGTCTCTTAGTACAAATCCAGTCACACAAGTAATCCTCTTAAATAACTCCTTTTTCCGTGATCATATTTGTAGTTCAAATAGGAAATTATTTTAATCCTTTAAGCAGTAGAAGTACATTAAATTCAATTCTTTCAAATTTATAGTGAAATTATGCATATATACAGGATAAGAGAAGCAAGCGAAACTACCTCATCATTTATTACATAGGCACTTCCATTTGTCATAGGTTGACTGCAGTATAGAATATTTAGACTACTGTACTGACACTAGAGTACTGAGAGCCTCTAGAGTCTCTAGAGTCTCTCAGTACTGACACTCTCCAGAATAAAAGGGAATTAAGTGGATTTCTTAAAGACAACAGTCCAAAAATTTTGGTTAAGCCATAGTTACTAATATACATTCACCTAATCTATAAGCAGAGTCAATCAAAAAAAAATTTTTTTGTTATTTTAAGACGTTTGGAGGAGAATTTTCTTCAATAAATTTTGTTAATATGTTGGGGTTTTTTGCATTAAAAAAAAAAAACTTGGAAAAAATGTAAAAAAGAATTAAAATAAAACATTTTATTGTATATTCCTTTTTCATAGTATTTTACTTTTTCAAATAGTTGTTTCATTTTTGGTTTTTTGCATTTCTTTGCCCTCTTGTCTTGTCCCTTCAAAAGGTGAGAAAAGAGAAAAGTATACCAAAAAAAGTAAAATATTTTTGGTTTTCTATACATTTTATTTTCATCTATTAATGAAATGACAACAAACCCCCCCAAAAATTCCATTTCTGTTAATTGCAAATCATTAAATACTTCTGTCAGTACTGTGCATGCATTTGTTTTCTACTAACTCATTCCCAAAATTGTCATTGGCTTCTAACCATCATCTTACCACCACACAATCAGTGTGAAGCTGAATTGAGAAGTGATGTATTTTTACATTTTTCTTTGAAATACTTAATATATTTATATATTTTTTATATTGGATGTTTAACTATTTTTTTTTATTATATGACAAAATTTCCTATTAGTTTTTTGCTTTTTGAATATTTGGGTACAGAAACAATTCATATGGCTTTTCATTTCCTTTTTGCCAGAGCTTACTGTACTTTACCTTGGCACAGTGCACTATCTCTGTACATTAGAAAACAGGTAACTGTTTTAGAAGTAAATCAACTATCCTTACTTTGAAAGACATGTAAAGTTGTTTAATATTCAAATGGCAAACAAACCAAACCAGCCAACCAAACAAAAAAAAATACACAAAAAAACTCCAAAAGAAAACAAAAATCCAGCCAAACAAAAAAACCCAAACCATCCAAACAGTCCCCTGTAATCATTCAATTTAGTGGTATAATAAAGAAATTGATCTCCTAAATCTCCTATATAAAAAATACCTTGCTGACTTCTGTATTAATTATTGTATTCTCCCTTGCTCTGTTGTCTTTTTTATCTTTCCTCCATTTCAAAAATAAACAGACTTATTAGAGGTCTTTTGAGGTTCTACAACAAATTTTTGAAATGGGTATTTTTCACAAGTCATACCATTCTTATATTCAGTTTTCTGTTATTTTCTTTTTTTAGTATCATTCCAATATGTGACATAGAGCTTGGTATCTATGAAGCACATTAACTAAGCCAGGCATCTTCTCTAAAATAAAGCTTTGTCATAGAATTATATGCAGGCATATGTTACATTTGGAAATAAACTGATGATAATTATCTTAGACTGAACATTTAATGCACTCAAATAACCCTGTAACTTTTTCATTTGGGCATACTGAACAGATGTAATACTGCATTGTCATACCAGACAGACGTTTTAACTTGATTAATAACAGTAATAACAGTATAAAACTATTTGTGGTAGGTCATTCTTTGACAACACAAATGTATACAATTTAAATTTTTCCTATTTTGAAATTCCATGGATTTTTCTTAAAGGGTAAGTTTTTAAAATAATGTAGACAGCATATTCTTCAGTGATACTAGGGGGAAAAACCCCAGAAATTTCTATTTTCCTGCATAAATAATTTTAGAATCACAGTTGGCAATCAATGGACCATTAAAAATATCATAGAAAAAAAGACTACTGTATGCAAATGTGCTGCTAGCTGTCAGAATAAAGTACTTTAAAACAGTAATATTTCCTCATAAGATACTTTGATTAAACATCTAATTGTTTAGACTTATCTGTTTGATAGATAATAATCGTTATTACAGAACAGGCCAGCATATTATATTGCATCTCGCCGTATATCTTTTTTGACTGAAATAGTCAAACATAGACTCATTTTAAAATTCTGATTAATTTATTTGTGGCATGGAGCAAACATTGCACAAGAGCAATCACAATAGCTACTTAGTGGCACTTGTTACCATATAGAATCTCTATCCTTCCCATACTTAAAATCAAATTCCAGGAGTTAAGAACTTGGTGTATGGCTAGTAAATTTCTGCAGCAATATATCAGTGTTGTGTTAGTTTTCCCCACATTTGCTAAAGAGGGCAGCAAATGAAGCTTATATCAATGAAACTCTCTCAAAGTAAAGATGGAGATTTGAAACGAGGAGATTTTTGTCTGGAGAGGAAAAGCTGTAAACTTAGATGTAGAATACACATAAAACTAATAGGAAGAAAAAATGTCCTTTAAGAAAAATCTTGCTCAGGTAAATGCATCTTGTAATGTGAAGTGTTTAGGACTATGTGTTTACTGGTCAGGTTTCCCATTTACAAATCTAGTAACACCAGTGTCTGTCTGTGATTGTCTCAGCACATAACCAGAGAGAGAGAAAAAAAAAATTTACACTCTGTTTCTAAACTGTATGTTCCAGTCTTTGAGTAAACTTCTGGGGTAGCAAGCATAATCTTTACAGAACTCACTTTCTCATGAGTGTCTGAAGGAGTGCTAATGATGCCTCACACATACAAGAGATCACTGTAAAAGATGAGTTTACAGAGGTAAGTTATAAGCTTTGGGAAAATGAGATTTGATCATTCAAGCATTTCAAGTGATGATCATGAGAGCAGTTAATGAACTTGAATAAAGGTGTTAACTCTCCTGAGACAAGCTCCTAGTGGCTGGGAGGTAATGATACTTATTTGCAGAAGCAATTGTGATAAGGCATAGCAAAAGGAGAGTCAATTAAACTAATTATCAGAAGAGTTAATATATGTTGCTGTATGATAAATACAAAAATACAATTAAAAAATTTAAAAAAAAACAAAAATTTGAGGTTTTATAATTTCTTGTCTAAAAATATGTATCTACTTATAATGTCAAGGTCATGTATTCAATCCCCAGGAGCCATTAATTTAAGTGTTGGACTCATTGATCCTTGTGGGTCCTTTCAAGTCAGATCATTCTGTTATTCTGTAATCTTTTCCCATCCAAGCAAAAAATCATTGCAGGAGTTTAACTATTTCTGTTAATAGAATACAGGTTTTAATGTACTGTGATTTCAGAATAATTCTGAATTCTTGGGTAATCCAGGCTCATTGATAAGACTCTTGTGGCAGTTCAACAATTTCACAAATTTTAATAACTGTTCATTTATACTCTGTGTTTATGGACCTAAACTGAATAAAGAGGATTTTAAACAAATATTTTATTATTTTTCAGTCACAAGCTTTCTGATCCCTGTAACTGTGGAGCTGATGAAAGTCTAGTGTTGAAAGGAGGGTGTGCATGATAGTTTGCTTGACAAAGTATCAAAAAGATAAGGAGCCAGATTCTGAAGAGATTGTCTGCCGAAAAGAATTCTCTAAATCCATATATGGAAAGGAAAATGGCCTGATTAGTGAAAGCAGCATGGCAACTAGCAATGGTATCCAAGGCTTGATTAACACACAACGAAGCTCAAACTTGATAGATACAGTGCTTTTTTTTTTCATGTTATCAAGGATCCAGAGACATTGATTTCTTGTGTTTCTGGACAAATCCACCTTCCTTCTTCCTTACTATGTTAAGCTGGAGTGCCTGGCTAGCAATGAATGTCATTCAGTTAGGCTATATCTTGTCCAGAGACTACTTCTAAATTTCTCATTTTTACAGGGTAAATGGTTACCTAATGTAATCATAGTTTGCTCCAAAATGAAAAGCTGCAGCATTCCCAAAATGCTGCGTATTCTGTTCATACTACATAGCGAAAACGTTTCTCATAGTTGCGCCCTCAGTGTACAACACATTTTTGCACTCATAAGAGGGTCCTGGCCATGAAGACATTTACATTCTAATGACAGAGAGGGAGAAATCAAGGGGAAAATTACAAGCTCAAATTCCCAGACAGGATCAAAAAGAAATATAAGTTTACTAGACTGCATGCTTTCAAGCTTACAGAATAAAAGAAATGGCTCCTTAGAAGGCCTGAAATATGATCAGACTAAGGGCCTTGCACAACAAGCCACAGGATCAGATGCAACACATAAAGAGCTGAGTGAGTGAAAGCATGGGGAGATTCTGTGAGGACCTGACAAACAGGCAGTCAAGGGTGACAATCTTAGAACTGAAGATGGGAACTCTTTACACATGACTGAGCAAGAATAAACTTTGTAATGAAACAAACGTAAATAAACTGACAGGATCTAGAAGTTTTTATACCTATTTTTCATAAATAACATTGTTATGAAAAGTTATCTAATTAAATATAGGGGAAAACTGTCAATAACATATTTGTGTTTTTCATAGCTTTTAACTACTTGAACCAGAGTGGAATAGGAATTAGTGGTAATTTATTAATTGTGGTATAATTTGTCTGATTTGCTAATACTTTGCTATACTAATTTTATTTTCCTTGTTAGTTTGTTCAGAAAAAACGCACAATTTAAAAGACACATATAATTTCATAAGCATATGACACAATTTAAACACATATTACACATATGAGAATAAACTTACAATCCTAGATTCTGCTTTGATTAATGAGAAGAAAATTTTGCTTATTTGTTTTTGCAAGCTTTGGAACAGATTTGGTTTGGTGTTTGGATCTAAGAACCAAGGCTTGATTTTTTTTTTTTTTTTCCATCTTAATATTATATGTACAGGCCTGGAACATACTGCCATTTTAGGATTCTCATTTTTTTCATATATATAAAAAGGCATTTTCTAATAGAAGTGTTTGACAGGAATTCCTGTCCAACTCATTTTGGCTGAGGTAGAATAAATTGTCTTCACAGTGGCTGGTATGGGTCTGTGTTTTGGAATTGTGCTGAACACAGGATAGATAATATAGAGATATTTTTGTTACTATTGAACAGCACTTACAGAGGTCCAAGGCCTTTTTTGCTTTTCATATGGCCACGCTGGTGAGGAAGTTGGGGGTGCATGGGAGCCTGGGAGGAGACACAGCTGGGATGGGTGACCCAAACTGACCAAAGGGATTTTCCATATCACATGACATCATGTTCAATATATAAAGTGGGGGAAGAAGGAAGAATAAGGTCATTTTGAGTGATGTCTTTGTCTTTCCAAGTCACTGGTACCTGTGATGGGGCCCTGCTCTCCTGAAGATGGCTGAACACCTGCCTGTCCATGGGCAGCACTGAATTTACTCCCTGTTTTGGCTTTGCTTGTGTGTAAGGCTTTCGTTTTCCCTATTAAACTGTCTTTATCTCAACTCACAATTTTCTGGTTTTTACCCTTCTGATTCTCTTTCTGATCCCGCTGGTGGGGGAGCGAGCAAGTGACTGCACGAGGCTTGGTTGCTGGCTAGGGTGAAACCACAACAAACCAGAAGTCTATATAGAACATTCCCTAAAGCCAGCAGTGAAAATTAAACTTTTCCACACAGATAGCTAAAACAGATTAAATACTTGAAATTTAGGTTTTAATAGTGCTCACTTTGAAAAAGACCATAACTGGAAAAGGAGTTGTTTAAATAGGAATGACACTAGGGACCAAAACTTGGTGTAAACTTGTTAGACACTGACTGAGACTCACTTTAGCACCTACTAAGAAAAACCAGCTGCTTCTGCACCTCAAAATAGACGTTTTCTCTGCTCAGTGTGACAGGTAGAGCAGCTGTTCAAGTAGTTTTCCTAGGAGAAATTTGATTACAGAAAAACATATGATCCTAAACAGTCCATGACATATAACCAAAACTGTCACTGAAGTGTGATCAACAAAGTCTGCAAAAAATGAACATGAAATCTGGAGCATTATTGTGTAACTTTATACTGTGCCTTAGTCAATTATAACATTTAAAGAAAATTATATCATTTTCTCTTGTCCAGATCCAGCTTTTCACTGGAAAATAAATATATGTCTGTTTACACCAAGGATTTATTTATATTCATTGAAGTATTAGCAAAAAGAAATCAAACAAATCTGTATTTCTGTGAAAAGCCTAGCCTACTACGTTTGATCAGCAGTCTTGAAATGACAATGCCATTCTGTGGGACCCGTTGAGACTCATCTGAGGGTCCTGAGGGAGCTGGCAGATGAAGTTGCTAAGTCATTATCCATAATTTTTGAAAAATCATGGCAGTCAGGTTAAGTTTCCAGTGACTGAAAAAAGGGAAACATGACCTCCGTGTTAAAAAAGAGAAAGTGTAAGACCCAGGGAATTACAGAACAGTCAGTTTATGTGCTAGGCAAGATCATGGAGCAGATTCTCCTGGAAACTATGCTAAGACACATGAAAACAAAGAGGTGAATGGCCAACATGGCTTTACAAAGTGGAAATCACGCCTGATGAATGTGGTGACCTTCTGTAATGGGGCTACAGTACTAGTGAATAAAGGGCAGAGAAAGAGACATTGTCCACCTGGATTTATGCAAAGCATTTGAAACTGTCCCATACAACATCTATCACAGCACTCGTACAGCCACACCAGGGATATTTTGAAGACAAGCAACAGCAGTACCAACTGCTTCACCATGAGCCTCTGCTTTCAGCCTCTTAAAACACAACTTTTTATACCATACAGCAATGCTCCTCTCCTCACCTTGACTGGTTAGATTAGCTGCCCCACCCAGGGTTACAGCTAAAGCTCATTTGGGTTGAGGCTGCATGGCTGAAACTCATTTAAGCTAAAGTTATGTTTCCCACAAACATCCTTGTCACTGAATTGGAAAGACATGGATGGATGGACCACTTTGTGAATAAAGAACTTGCTGGATGGCTGCATACAGAGTTGTGGTCAACAGGTCATTGTCTGCACAGAGGCCAGTGATGAGTGGTGTCCTGGGGCGTTCAGTACTGGGGCCCATGTTGTTCAACGTCTTTGTTGGCAACACGGACAGGAGGATCAAGGGTACTCTCAACAAGTTCGCTGACAAAACCAGGCTGTGTGGTACAGTTGACAAGGTGAAGGGTAGGGATCCCATTCAAAGGGACCTCAACAGGTTTGAGAGATGGGCCAATGCAAACCTCATGAAATTCAACAAAGTGAAGTGCAAGGTCCTTTACCTGGGTCATGGTAATCCCAGACACACCCACAAGTTGGACAGAGAAGTGATTGAAAGCAGCCATGCAGAGAAGGACTTGAGTGTGATGGTTGATGAAAAACTCAACATGATCCAGCAGTGTGTGCCTGAAAAGCCAACCATATCCTGGGCTGTGTCAAAAAGAGTGTGACCAGCAAGTTAAAGGATGTGATGCTCTCCCTCTACTGTCCTCTTCCAGGTGAGACCCCACCTGGAATACTGTGTACAGTTCTAGTATTCCCAGCAGAAGAAGGACATGGAACTATTGGCACAAGTCCAGAAGAGGGCTAGGAAGTTTATGAGAGAACTACAACATATCCCCTATGAAGACAGGCTGAGAAAATTAGGGCTTTTAAGTCTGGATAAGAGAAGGTGGATGGAGACCTCATAGTAACCTTCCAGTACCCAGAGGAGGCTACAGGGGATCTTGAGAGGGACTCCTGGTCAGGAACTGCAGTGACGGGACAAGGAGTAATGGGTACAAATTGAAAGAGGGGAAATTTGGGCTAGATATTAGGAAGAAATTCTTTACTGTAAGGCTGGTAAGATACTGAAACAGGTTGCTCAGGGAGGTTGTGGATGCCCTAACCCTGGCAATGTTCAAGGCCAGGTTGGACAAGGCCTTGAGCAACCCGATCTAGAGGGAGGTATCCCCTATGCATGGCAGGACCTCCTGGGACAAGGTGATCTTTAAGGTCCCTTCTTTAACATGCTATGACTCCGTGATTCAGAGTGCTTTGTTAAGACTATTAATCTCCTTACAAACACTGCAAAGTAAAACTGCACTATTAAGAGTTTAAATATCCATGTTTTTAATCAGAAAAACAAATCAAATATACTCCATGGCCTGAATATGGCAGTTATGCAATCGAAGTGAAATATATTTAACTAGCTCTGCTTAAAGGCATATGATATGTTTGAAAATTAGTTTTATTTGCTTGCCTTCATTAAACACATCTGTTGATTTGAACTTTTTCCTTGAAAACACTCCAGCTGTTTTCCTATTCTATGCTAACTCATAAAATTGGTCCAGGAAGCAAGTGCCAGGAAATAATCCAGCTTCAATATTTGCTGACCATGATCCTTCTGCATCAGATTTCATGGGATTCAGAAGACAATGTCATAGTAGCCAGAGGTGGTTATTCCGTTTCACTGGAGGTGGTGGATGAGTAGGCCCACTAAATTTGTAGGTTGTTCTCCTTTTTCCACAGTGTGCATAAAATAATTGATGAACTGGGATATGATCATTACTCTATGGCATCTGCTATCAGTCTTTGTATTGACAAAATAAAATTTACTCAGTTGATAATTAGGCCAAGATTATAATATTTTTCACATTAACTATAAACTGACTCTTGATAAAGACATCATAGACATGAGAGATTTGGTTTATATCATTTTAAATATTTGTTATCATCTTGTCAGCAAGGTGTTCTGTCTTTTGTGTGGGTAGTGGACATTCTGATATCCATGCTAATGAATAATTCGGTGAATGTTAAAAATGTCAACCTGATTTAAATCTTTGGATAAGCAAAGTTGAACAAAGATGATACCAATTACAAGCCAATTGTGATAATCAAATCAAACACTAGTGGATCATGAATGATAACTTCATTTTTACCACATCTCATTGGCTACACGGTTATTTTATTTAGAGTACAGCAATACCCAATAGCCCTTGGGTAGATCTGTATAAATTGTTTCTTGACTTTTGTAGAGGCCAATAGTAAATACTTAGGAAACTGCCAATAAACAGGACTCTTTGTTATCCCAGCTTTCAGAGACATGCAGCCAAGGACCAGCATGAGCCAATAGTGATAAACTTTACATCTTGCAGCTTTCAAGGAATTTCTTGATTTACAAAAGTAAATTTTTAGTTCTTCAAGGTCTTCCTAAAATGATTTATATATACATTTAGGCACATATAGATATACATGAATCTATAATTTTATAATACTCCTCTGTTCTTTCTTTACAGTTTGAAATGGAACTATTTCTACATTAAACCTCTTGGGAAAATATCAGAAAGAAGAACATCAATGTGTAAATCAACTAGTGTTTTTTGGGGGTCAGAACATTTGCATCCCAAGATAAAGAGCTTTGAAAATAAAGCCCTTTATTTACCAAGGCACAAATACAATCAGAAATTCCACACCTTTCAGATGCCTAGAGTTATTGAATTCATATGCCTGAACTAAAGACAGAGCATTTCCTGCAGAAATAAGAAGACATAAATATTTCATTTTCTTCTATATGATCTACAGGCTTCATAAGCTACATTTTAAACTCCATTCTAAATAACTAAGCATGTCAGTTTATGTACTGCATAAGAAATCAATTCTGAATTTAAATCTGAAAATGGGATACACAACAGATAGATAGGGTTTGGTTAAAGAAAGTGTGACTGAAGACAGGAAAGAAGACTGTCCACTTGTCTGGCCCAGATCTTCACATCCTGCATGAAAACCTTCCAGGTAGTAAATTAGATTGAGCTCATTAGAGAGTCGTTGGTTTTGGAAAGCCTTCCATAAGTGGGACAATGTGTTCAAGAAGAGAGCCTACAATAGAAAGGACAAGGATACACAGCTGGAAACAAATTCAAAGCTAAGTCTCAGAAATGATGAAAAGAAAGAAGCTTTCATGGGGATACATGATGGCACATTCTAGCATATAGAGCCTCTAAATCACTAAAAGTTTGTTTGGGGAGCAAGAAGTTCAGTTTCCATAAGGGGAAAACTATTTTCAGAATTGAAGTTAATTCATTTCACCCACAGAGATGAGTATTTCACTATTAAAGTGTCACCTTTTTCCCACATATTGATCTCAGAAATCAGAAGGTTGCTATGTGGTTAAAGGCTGTAAAGGACATCACGACACCCAGAACTCAGAGCCAGCTAGTTAATTTCTCTGATGATATTACTCAGGTTGAAGGCATGTCTCAACCTGTTGAGGTAGGTCCTGCTATAGAATGAGGATTTTGGAGCAGATTTATTTAGGATAACATAGGATTGATGACATAGGATTAATTACATAGTGTAATCCCCTTTGAAAATCTCACATTTACTTAGGGGGTGCTTGAGGGACAAGTCCCATCCATGATTTGACTCCATATGGTCCTTGAAGAGAGTGTAACTGAAGATGTTACCAATTTCCACTAAAAAAAAAAAAAAAGAAAAAAAAGGAAAAAAAAAGTTTCAGTGCTGCTACCACTAAAATATCTCTAAAGGGAATTAGTTATACTTCTATACTACAGATCTATATGATAAAAATGTGGTACTTTTAACCTCAAAAGTGAAGCCTGTGTCCTGTTCAGCTTTGCAAATGTACTTCTAAACAATATCAAAGTGTCTATACAAATATTTTGCCAAATATTGTCCAGGATATTCTGAAAGCGGATGCTTGGAGCTTCAAAAATTAGATCTGAGATTTACTATTAGCAAGAGTAGACCAAATACTTCCTCAAGTCTTCAGAAGTCTGATCTTCAAATCTTTAAAACACTTTGTTTCTGCCCTCTTGCTTTGGCTTTCGAGTTCATATTATACATTTAATCTTTGCTTGAAAGCAACATTCTAGCTAGCAGTCTTCTCTCTCCCTTCCAGAAAAATATCTGCATCTACTGGGGAAAAAAAAGAAAAAGGATCTGTATTAAATAGAGCATGTAAAATCTGCTCTCAGAACTAGTTTTCTACCCTTGCTAAACTAGATCCCATTGTTAGAAGTCATACCAAAAGCATACTTGCTGTACATTTATGAATAAACCAGCCTAGATTTCCTTGATAATAGGATTTGGGGGGGTGAAAATCAAAACCAATTCTTATAATTCTTCAGATTTTTAATATCTCTTAAAATAATTTCTCTTATCGTAAGAGATATAAATAAAAATACTATAAGTAAAACATATTCAAACTGAAAGCACAGAAATTATTTTTTTTTTTCTTTTTGAAAAGTAATTTAACCTACACTTACTGAAGAACTGTCACTCACAGATTGTTCCAGTTAGCAGACTGTCACACTGAACACTATGTGCAGCTCAGCAAAACTGGCACTACTCCATAATTGAGGGGCTGTTTTTTTTAAACCTCTTTCAATTATATAATATCCTCAGAGTCAATAATATAAAAGCAGCAGCTTTTCTCATATGGATGAGGACTTTTACCACATTCTAAATTAAGTAATAAGCAACAAGCCCTTGCATTTTAAAATTCTCAAAAGAGAAGTAACTGGATTAACTGTTCTTGCAGTGAGATTAGTGTGGATCAGGTCATAAAAGTAACAAATGGGTTCTAGTGTATTCTTTGTATGAACAATTTCATGGATTATATATCTCAGATGCAAAAAACATACCTAGCATAATTCAGTTACTCTGTATTTGGGAGATAGCCTATATTGAAACCTTAAAAATTCTTAATCTGCATCCATTTCTCAAGAAATCACATTTAATGAAGAACTAAATTTAACTAATCCTATTTATATGAAATTGAGATTAAGAAATAAAGTACTAAATGGGACATGACAATTCAGGCTTACAAAAAAATAAAGCACTCAATTCAAGGAATAAACCTACATATACATATCAGATAGCACTGTTGAAGCTATTTCACATAAATGACTTATATTATTCTCAAAAATTAAGTGCTCACCCTGCTTTTGAATGTAGTGCTCATTCCTTTAATGTTGCTTTTCCCAGAAAAGTTGTAAAGCATTGGTCATTTTTTCTTAAACTCTAGAGATATGATGCTAAGCATTTAACACAGAGCCACACAGTAAATTATTCTGAAGTTGAGAATGAGGGCTGCAGTTGTAAGGAGTTTTGCTTCAGACTGAGAATAATAATATTCGAAGGGAAGCCACCAGGATGAAAAGTAAATTCTTATCCCAGGGATCTCACTAATAAGAACAAAAAGGTAGCAAAGTGTTAATAACATTTCCCTAACTCAAAATGTGGAAAGCATCACTCAGAGAAAGAATCAGAACAGGAAGAATTAACTCTGAGGGAACAGAAATGGAAATGGAAAATGAATTATATTAGTATAAAGTGCATGATTGCTTATAAGAAAAGTTTTTATGCATGGAGATTCTGAGTTGGAAAGGGCAAAGGAGGACAAAATCCTGTCTGCATTAATTTATCAGCTAGCAGTATAATGGAGACATGAAAAAGTCATTGAGTTTTGTAGGGCTGATCAGGCCATGTACTTGCAATAGGTAAGGAGTTGGGCCAAAACACAAGGGAAATTTCATCTGGAATATTGGCAATATTTGCTATGACCTAATTTTAGGTTTCCAGTTGGAACATTATTATTTTATGAGTCTGCCTGTGCAATTAACAGAAACAAATAACCTCCAGACTATGTCAAGGATACTCTGAATTCTCATTCTAAATGGCTTGCTTTACAGTTTTATCATATGAGGAAACTATTTTAGATTCCTTAAACAAGTAATATGAGCAATACTTTGCTGTACACAGTATGGGTCATTGTTTTAAACAGATTTATTCAGATGAAAAAAAAGAAGTTATCATGAAAATAGCTTAATTTAGTCAAAAATACTAAACCACATTGACTTACTTATCCTGGTGAAATTAAGGCTATACAGGTTTATAATTTCTCATAAATACATTACAGAGCTAAAGTGCAAAGTTGGCACAAGAACAAATTTATATAAATGCAGGAGAGATAAATTTAGGAGGAAAAACCAGATATTTCTAACATTCAATCTGCCAATGGTGGAGAGTATTAAGTCAGTACAGTAAGTGGGACAAAAATATATTGCTAATTTTATTAGAAAGGTGAATCAATTGACAATATGGTTGCTTACATTATTGGGTGACTGGGTTCAGAGACATGTAGAAATGTGCAACTCCTTCCAGAATAAGAGAGACTTAACCTGTAAGACACTGAAGGAGTTTCACATTTACTTTTTTCAGAGTAGTGGAGAATTGTCTTTTTTAACTTCATGACATAGTTTTAGCTAATACGATTCTTATCATTTCCCATTTTCAGTATTTTGAGAGAAATTAATTTGCACAAGGCTGATTTTTCTTTCCTAGTCATATATAAACTTCCACAATACCCTTTGTCATTCCAAGGAGGTAAAATGAAAATACTTCTTTTCAGCTAATAAATGGTTGACATATGTAAGAATAGTGTTAGATTATAATTTTTTAAAATTATTTTTAGTTATTACTATTAATTGTCTTATTAAAACAGTAATAAGAAGAATACTCATGACAAATCATAGTAACTAAATAGTTTTAATTTACCTTTACAGATATTGGGAGTTAATCACTACTACCTGTTGACAAAAATAGCTCCATTCTTTCAGTCAAAACACAGATCTATATGAAAAAAAAGGACCCAGCAACTTAGTGTGCCATCTCAATGTTCTTACTACATCATAAATCATTCATTTTCCCATTCTGAGAATACTTTCTTCTATTCTTTCAAGGTGTTATGAGAAATACAATTAGTACCTGATAATTGTGATATTGCTTAATAGCTTGAACTGCCAGAAAGGCTGCAAACTTCAGCTATTCAGGAGAAAGAACTGAAGGTACTTCTAAAGAAATAATTTCTTTTACATACACTACTCTAGGAAATGTGTGCTTAGGAGAGTCTAGAAGAAAGCAAATGAAATTAAAGATTGACAGGTTACAGATCTTATGTTATAATTGTAAAGTATACAAAATAAACATATGAAATAGCATTATGGTTATGTTTCCCCATATTAGCAACATTCATCGAAGTCATGTGTTACTATTAAGTAGGCATAAGTTATATCAGTATTAGTATTATTTCAGTCATTAAAGTTGAAGTATGCAGCATAAAAAAATTTCCAGGAAAGGAGAACATAGTTTTTGATTCTATTTGACATGCCTAAGTTTTTCTGTAAGCAAGGTATAAATATTTGTATAGCTGAAAACAATGCATTTTGGAGAATTACAAAAAAAACGAGAAGCAAGAATAGTTTTCAGACACCAAATAATCAGTCAGAGTGGGTATACTGCTCAGTCCTACTGCAACAAAGCTGTATCAGCCTCAGCACTCCCTGTTAATTTGCTGTTTTCCATGACTGAGTACTCAGACAGTCTAACAATGCCCTGCCAAAACAAGCTTCACTGCTGATTACACATTGCTCCAGCACAGGAGTTGTGCTTGAACTGCTTGACAACTGTGTGCAGCTCAGTAGTTCAATATTATTTCACTAGTAGAGCTTATATATAGCTTATAAACTATTAAACTTACAGTGTGTGTGTGTTCATGTGTTTATTGGAGGTGATGACCTTGAGTGGCTGATCTGCTATACAGGTAATTCTCAGGTAACTGCTGAACTAGAAAATAAAGGTAGGGTTTTGAATTAATCTCTATTTCATGGGGTTTGGTAAATGTTTAAACGTTTGTATGCAATTATATCCACCAGGCTTTATTCCCTCAGGTAATCCAAAATAGGTGTACAAAGTAGTCTTGGAAAGGAAGGTTTGAAAAATCTGATATTTGAAAATCTCAGATAAAAAAAAAAAAAAAAGTGCTACTTTCTAGGTGAGTATTTAGACATATATAATTTAATGGCAGTGCAATCACCAACAAATTTCTGAATTTGGTCTCCACTTGCCTTTGCTTATCTGGGCAAGATAAGACTTTGGAGCCAACTGAGTCCTCTAAAAAAAAACATTTTTATATTTTCATTTCTATTGAAAACCAAAAACCATACTGTTTCTGCCGCATCTGATTTGATTAAAAAGGATCAATTGCTTGTGCAGCTTTGACCTTTACTTGGCTTCCACTCCTTCTTTGTTTGTAGTTCTTTCAGGAGAGTAACAGATTGGTCATGTCTGGGATTGTATGTGTAAGAAGCACACAAGTCAATTTTTTGTAGTTGTTGTTAGGAGCTTTTTGTGTATTCTAAAAGAAGCAGGAGTCATATTATTATAACTAAATGCACTGCTTTGGCCATCATTTTTTCTTAAAAGTCATTAATTTAATCTTAAAATCTGTATTCTGCATTTGTTAATATACCATTCGGGCTTGTCCCATTATCATTTGTCAAAGTGTTGACTTTCAAATAATATGTACACTTTTTCAAGCTAAAAGACACAGTTAAGAAAAACAAGTACTATTCATTACATTTATTATACTGTTACCAGTTATATTCATTCATCAGTAACATGCTGTTAATTATCCTATGCCAAAGATTACCAATCTGTACATAAACTACGCAGTGTTGTAACCTACTTTTCTAATGTTTATATTGGACAAAATTTTGTATTTAACAGTATTTTGGACTTAGTATCTCATGGGTCAATTCAACTGACCTTTAATCGACTAACTTTTCTTTCCTGAGCTCCAGTTTAAGAGGTATCTGCATCTATTTTATGGACTGAGATGGTGTTAACTTTCATCCTCTTCAGTCACCTTGATTTCAATTGAATTTAGCTTGTTGACTTCAGTAAGAAGGAATTTAGGAAAATACATGTGGACAAGGAGATTTCTCTTTAGTCTCCAGCTCTTTTGTAAATGATCAGAGAATCACCTTTCTGTTTTTCTGTGAAATAACCTCAGGCTTTTAATGGGACCTATGTGAACAAATCCATTACAGCTAGTAAATACCTGTATACTATGATAAGGCACAGGTTAGTGAAAGAACAATGGAGGAAGCCACCATTTTACAAATATATAAAATAGCCATAGGCAACTGTTTCTTATTTAATGGTTCCCATTTAAATGCTCTTTTACTTGACAATTTAGTTTCCAATTTCCTTACATGCTCTCTGTCAGATGCCTTCTTTTTCACAAATATTTTATTTTACAATAATCAAAATTTTACACTAATTGCTTCCATTACAACTTCTTAAACTTCTTATTTTCCTCAGCAGTTCATACAGATATTATTTAATTTCAGCCAATTTTCTCATTTCTGATACACTTTGTTTTGTTTTGTTTTTGTTTTGTTATGTTTTGTTTTGTTTTGAAGGTTGTCCAAAGCCTACTAAATTTATGACAATTTCTTTCTTTACATCAGAAGACAAGAACCGCTCAGGTTGATAATATCTGGAATGGGTGAAATGCTGCTTATTTCTTTAGTTACTATTGCATTTAGTAGCCAAATCCACATGGTTGCTCAATATGTATATAAAGATAAAATTCAGAAATAGATAGTGAGGAGATATGCTGATTTTTTTAAAAATTAAATTACAGTAAAGTTAGGAAGATAATAAAAATGAAATTGCATTCAAAAGCACTTTAATTGTGACTCAGCCAGCAGATGGCAAGTGATGTTTAGTAAAGAAAGAAAACAAGGCTGAAGATCTTCCTTGTACTATGCAAATATTCTATGAATTGAAGAAGCAGACAAACCTTTTTTCTCACCTATATAATTATAGAGTATACTCTGCTTTTGTTACTATGAGAAGGAAAAAGACCATATCTTATGCACCCCAAGATTCTCAAGGGTAAGATGTTGAAGTTGTAAAATGATTCCTTTGTAGTGAACTTGAAAGGGAATTTTTTTTTTATTTATTTTTTATTTTTTATTTTTTTTTTTTTCTTTTTTACTGGATGCCCCAATCTGGAATGGATTCATTCGTTCATATTTTGGAGTATTAATATCTATTATTTGCCTGAGGATTCTGTGGGAGATGTAATGTCACAAGAAAGAAGCATCAGCAATTACTGATAACAAATGCAAAATAATACCTATAAAACATTAACACTTCAGCAAGGAATTAGCAAAGACAGAAAGCATAGGTGGAGCATGAAGTAAATGCTGCAATAAAAATTACAAGCGGCCAGAAGTGTGGTCAAAAATAATGTAGAAAAAATAAGGATCTAAGGCCTTTTTACTTTTTATAATCCAGCAAATTCTGTTAAATTTAATGTTAGTATTAGACAACAGCTTTTGAACCTACAAATATAAATTACTCTAACAATACCAAATGTTTGATAGAAATGTAGTTTTATCTTTCTTGGTGCATTTTTTATGCCACATAAAATCACTTTTCAAGAAAGGACAATGTCTTAAAAAGCAAAAGTCAGTTTTTTCAAAAAAGTACCAGCAGATTCTACGCTGTGTGTCACCAAGCACATTATGAAATATGCTTACACCACACAAAGAACTTAAGAGAAAGATTTTCACCAAAAAAACATTACAAACAATGTCAGCCAAACAACTGAAGAATCATTTAGATAAAAATATGAAGTATTTTCCGTAGTTCAGCGGAATATGAAAGTTTTCACCTGACTTCTCCCCACATTTCTCAACAATACCAATTAATGGCTAGGGATTTAATGTTCTCTTGGCATTCTCTATAGGATGCTTGATAATCATATTTTTTTAAAAAAATGCAGTTAATCCAACTTTTTAAACATTCTTCCTAATAGAATGTGTATTAGAACTGCATAAAAAATTCCCATTAAATTATATGATTAATTAGCTGAATGGAATCAAGGCAGGAGAACATTGAAAGAAGAAAATATACAATATTTTTTCTTGTTCATTGTTAAAACATTTTTCAATTTTTTCCTTTTGTAACAGTAAAACATAAATTTTGATGTGAATACAACAGTAAACTACATGTAATATAGTCAGAAGACTGAAATTTGTAGACACTTGATGTTAATTGATTTAACAAACCTGCCAAAGATTTAATGCAGATATGGGTGGTTTGAGGATGATGCAGCTCTTTGATGGCCCATCAAAATTTACACAATCACAGACATATTTTGCCTGAATAGCTTCTGAATGAACCACCCACATGGGACAGAGATTTCAAAAAGCCTCTGTTCAAAAGATTGCAGTGGTAAGTGAGTCACAAGAGAATGAAATGTTGAACATTTTTTGGCTTCTAGCATTGGATATAGGATAAAAACTTGAAAATTTTCACTTATAATTTAAAAAGAAAAGGAAATGAGGAAGAAAAAACAAGTCTTCTTTTTATTATGATCAGTAATTAAAAAAAAAAAAAGTTATATTTGATGAATTTTAGCTATGGTGCTTCTAGATAACCAATACAGTAAAAGAAAGATTTTATCATTTATGTATTTTTGAAGCACAGTTTACATTTTAGTCATATTACTTCAGTTGTCTTTGACTGAAAACACAGAGCTTTGATTCTACGTTCAAAATTTTAAAAATTTATTCAGTTTGTGCAAACAAAGATATCAAAGCAGAGTTATTAACACTCCTGAATCAAATCACTCTACCAGTAGCTGTAGCAGATGTCAGAATCTATCTCAGCTACTTAAAGAACTTGCCAACATTTGCAATTGCTTCAGTTTCTTTATTCCCATTCTGTTTAAATAATTTAAATGAAAATGTCTTTGCAATGACTTCAGACACTGAAGTGCAAATATTCCATTAAAATGTTTCAAACTGTTTCTAGCCTTGTACATTGTATTTTTATTCTTTAGTACCTTGTTTTAAAATCCAAATTTATGGCCTTTAACATCATAACTAAAAAAAAAGGAATTTAGAGTTTGGCTTTTGGGATATATTTTGTCTTTATCTGTTCCATTAGTTATCCTGTTTGAGGGCCAGATTCTTATCTACTGTAAATCAGGAGAGATTTCAAACAAATGGTTTTCTGAGCCCAAGATTTTGAGAGGAGCATTAGTTGTAAGTTATCAGTGCTCTCTTTTTTATGTCCCTCTTGCATGGTGTATCACAGCACTGGAAAAAATACTTTCCACTCAGCCCCAAGCTAGCTTTATAGTCAAAAATTTTAATCTAAATCAAATTTTAGAATTTTTGATTTTGTTTTATTAAAATGAAAACCTCAGTCTTTTTGTCCTGAAACATCAAGTCTAGTAATCAAACTAAATATCTACAAAAAACCTGGGAAATTATTTTATCTGTACATTCTCCCTGTGCAAAGTGTAAAATTCAGATAATTCAGTAAAAAAACTAATTTTCCTCAAAATTTTGTGACTTCTCTTTCTTGTCTATTTGAACAGAATGAAAGTAGAACTATAAGCTTAATACATACTGGGATCTTTATCGTGCTGAAGCTAATACAAGACCTCTCATATCAGAAGTTTCTTTAGTTGTTTTGGTTTTAGTTTTAATTTTTTTGACAGATTTTTTCTGTTTTTTTTTTTTTTTTAATTATTATTTTAAAATGGAATTCATACATGAACTATATTTTTCATGATATTGCATGCCTACATACTGCTCCTCATTTCTCATCCTTAGACCGTGAATTATGGAAACACACAAAAAAATCTGGGATTCAATATAAAGAGAAAATATAATTGTTCTTGAGAAAAGTAGATAAAGCTGATATATGCTTCTCAATTATAAGATTATCTATAGAGAAATTATTGAAAATCCTTTGATCTACATATTTTCTCAAGCACTTTCTTTTTGAGGATGGGTACTGTTCTCTCCTGTCAAGTGCATTTGTTTGATAGTTGCACATGATTAAATTTTTTCTAAATAAGCTTGCAAGCCTATGTGAAAATTGTAATTAGCTTTACTGAAGCACATCAGTTTTAAAGGTACATGGCATTGAACCAGGATATTTTGAGAAGAGCTGGAGTTCAGTTTTGTTCACCATTAGTAAAGCTTTTACTGGAGACATATCCAGAGATTTTAACCTTTTGCTGTCAAAGCACTTTATCTGCATCTCTGCTTCATGAGGCCAGGGATCCTTAAGCAATTTCTAACCTGCAGTAACAAATAAATAAAGTCCTACCATTTTACAAACTTAGCAGTATAAATAATGCAGCTAAATCAGAAATTTGTTGATGTCATGACAAATGAAATATCTTTTGATTTTTTTTTAACTATTGCATACATGGGAAAGCTTAATTTTTTCTCTTTCAGCTTCTTTACTGACAAAGCACTTCTGACATCTGCATTTCCAGACTTTTCATCACATTCAAATTCCTTTAATTATGAAATGTATGTCACAAACGTTACATATATTTAACCAATCATTTAAAATATGAAATTTAGAAAATTTAAAATGTATTTATATTGCTAAGATCTTAAAGACGTTTTCTATCTTTTAGCAGTTTTTCTTTGCTAAGTTGGGGGTGGGTTTTTCTCAAACGAATGCAACAAAACCCACTTAGACCTTTGATGCAAGTGTCATATAGATATTACCACTTAGTACTTTGAATCTATTTTGGGATGTGAATGACCATCTACTTATCCTAATAGATTTCCTTTCTTTTACAGAAGATGTGTTAGTTAAAGCTAAAGAAGGAGGGTAGTATTTTCATGTATTTACTGTTAATTTCTGCTACTTAGTCTAAGTACTAAAGACTAGGACTGTAGTGGTTATACAAACTGGACTCTGTCAATCAATAAATTGCTATCTGCACTCCAAATTTTTATAGTTCCTAACTAACCTTTCAACACCAATTGGTTGCTACAATTTAGATTTTATATGTTTTTCTGGGAAAGGCAGAAAATAACATGGTTGCTTATTGCTGACCAAAGTTTGAACTGATAATTAGACTCTTGTCAATCTTTTGAATCTAACATCAATGCATTCTTCAGCAAGACAGATGACATGAACCTCCTAGATGGCTTCTATGTACATAGTGATCACACCTTTAGAAAGAATATAATTTTGAAGCCCAGCTTTACCTGTGAAACAGTTTAAAAGAGGTATAAAATAACCTCTACTTCAATCAGTATTTAAACATGCAAAATTTAAGCTTTGCTTTTTAGGACTACTTAACTTCAATAAGATTGTCTGTTTATTTTTTTCTCCTGGATATGCAATGTGGCATGGTTGAGATTTTTTCTTTTCAATGACTTTTTTTTGTAGTTACAGTGCTATAAAACAGTATTATGACTGCAACCTGAATTCAGCTTTTTAGCTTTACATCCCACACCTTACCTTACCTTACCTTACCTTACATTACCTCACCTCACCTCACCTTAACTTACCTTACCTTATCTTACCTTACCCTATCTAACCTTACCTTATCCTATCTTACCTTAACTTACCTTAATCTGTTTTACAACCAGCTAAGCTTACCTATTGGTTGGTGCAAAAGATGCAGAATGCCACTGCAAAGAGAATTATTTATGAAACTTCAAAAGCTATTTCCTATGAAATGTGTATTCAAATGCACAATGCAAAAAATGGGTAAGTGGTAGAGGCAGTGCTGTTATTCAGAGATACACAATGACAAGGGTTAAGTAAAATCTTGGAAACTCAGAACACTTTCAGACAAATTTCTTCTTATGCATTTAACTGGAGCACCTAAGTGTCTTGACGTTGCCTACCAAATGGTATCAGTCATTCCACCATCATTGCAGGAAGAACGTACCGTGTGATTATTTTCTGAGGTTTTTGTTTGTTTGTTTCTTGGCTTTCATTATTTGTTTGTTTTGTTGTTTGGGGTTTTTTATGCACTTGGATTAGGAACTTGATGAGTAAAAACAACCCAGTCTTTCTGGATGATGGTGGAAGGCTGTAGCTTCGAAAGGAAGAAAATCTATATTGACATAAATATCGTTGCATTTTCACAGGCTTCCTGCTTCTGACCTGCTTCCAGATTCTATTAGAAATTTCTATGGAATGTTTTGCATCTACTTGAGAGGTTCACCACTTCCCACTCTGCAGAACGCATTGTGCATGTAGATATCGTTAAGATGTAAATATTTTTTACTTTTTTTTCTTTTAACATTGCATTGCACCATGTCAATCATCCAGAGTTATAGGGTAGTAGCTTGATAGAAGTGATATTTTAAAATACTGGGCATTATTTTTAACAATCACTGACCAGTTGGTTACCTACTTCCCTTACTATCCTGGAGGTGAATTTAGAAAGGCAGCTGAGCATGTGGAGACAACTTCTTCACCTTTAGTTGTAACAGCTTGTTTATTCTTGACAAGATACAGCTCAACTGTTATAGCTCTCAGATGAAAATCAGAGGGAATTATTGGTAGGAGAAAAGGAGAAGCATAAGTGATAGAAGACAATGGGAACCTTCAGCTAAGAAGATTTTTAATAGATTCATGTAAAGCCTTTGAACACATTTTTTTTCAACTCCTGCTCAAGTATTTTAAGGTGATTGCATATTGTATGATTTTAATGAAGAGAACAAGATTTGTTACTTCAGCACAGGTAGTACTGAATTGTAAAGAGTGTATTGTAACTCAAGTGTCTGATGTCAGCAAAGCCTAAAATTCTTACTTCCCAGAAGAAAATTTATTAACTACGTAGATGGTAGACGACAGTAAGAGTTTTTGAAGCAGAAATACAAAACTTCCTCTTTTCATCTCCAAAAACCTCACAACTTAGTCCTCTGAGCTTCATAAAATTTCTGCTTTCCTTGTATATCAGCCCATATGGAATGGAAAAAAACCCTATCCAAAATGTTCTGATTCTGTATTTTTAATTTAGGCTCAGATAATGAACTTTTTACTAACCTCTACTTAAAATATGGATAGAAGTGAAAAATAAAAAATGCATGGCAGCTTGTAGAATAAGTCCAACTGACGGAACAAATGTGTTACACAAGTCATCTCTACCAGGGATTCTAATGCTGATGTTAAAGCAAATATAATGGCAATGAAGTTAAGCAGCCGTGTCATTCAGATTATTTAGTGAGACTCCTGATTAAAAAGTTAAAATAAAACCCACCAGTAACCAGATTAAGCTTTTTTATGCCAGAATAAATCAAGTCTCAAAGTCAAGTTAATTTTTCCCCATGTTTACACAGACTGAACTACAGAATAACAGGCCTCTAATAGAAGTCTTAACTGTAGTTCTAGTTTATCTGAAGCACAAAGGACGCCCTGGCCCAAAACGCAACATTAATCCTTAATGTAGCCAGGTCAATACATTTGCTGTTTTTCCAAGGGTGAAAAACTTGGTTTATCCTACAGGTTATATTTAGACATTGTTACAAACAGTAACAATAGAGACATAAAAAAGAAGCAGTATCTCAGAAAAGGCTATTTAAGGTATGGGCAAACAGGATAATCCACTATCTGAAATATTTGTTGAAAAATTCATAATCTTGAAGACTGTTAGTGCCTTCTGATTGTGGAGGTTTATTTAGGCTTTTGGGATGATGAACTGTGTGTTGTTCAATTTAACTTAGGTTTGTGGCTTAGTGACCTCAACTTTTAGTTTCGCAGTCCATATCTTCACGCTTTAAGCCCTGGTTTCTATTTTTAACGGGATTAAATTTCTGTGAACCATTATTCTGCTTTCAACATTTTTATCAAGACTAGAAAATGGATTGGAACCAAGACATTCCTGCATTCCCTCCTTTCCATCCTCCTCCTCCTCCTCCCTGAAGCAGTTTCTGTATTCCAACTAATGACACAATTAAAAGACTTTTTGTGAAATCCTACAATGGTGATTCACCCTTTATCATGAGGGTTCTCAGTGGTCAAATTACAGGGGTAACCTATTTTCTTTAATATCAAAGTATTTCAAAAGATTGGAATGATGAAAGAACAAAAGTAAAATATCTATCTATCTATCTATTAAAAAAACCAAACACAAAAGATAGAAAAAAAAATCAGCAATTAATATTATAAGACCTTATTTTGTTCTGTAGGTTAATGGCAGATGTTTGTTTTCTCAGTTCTATCATATGTATCTTATTTGATAAATTTCATTATGCTAAGTAACTTACTAAGAATTTATTATTATAAATTTCTATTATGAACTAGGGGTTCTTAAAAATAAAATGTCAGAAGAGAAAGACAAAATAGCTCGATTAGTGTGTCATAGGAGATTTAAAAGCCAACTATACAATATGATAGAAAAAAAAATCTAATTTTTGGATGTGCAGAGTAGCATCTCCAGAAGAAATGGATATGTAATAATGTCATTGTGCAAGACCTCAGCTGGCAGATTTCCTCAATAATGAAGAAATAAATCAGGAAAAGTTAACATAGAATTCACAGCTGTGATCAAGGACACAGAAAATTGAACTATAAATGGAAAATAGAGGTTTGTTTGTTAGTTTTGACTTAGGAAAATAAAAGCTGAAAGGGAGATGATAGGTGTTTATAGTCATGAAGGTAGATATTAGGCAAGATAAAGCTAATGTTAGGAATGGATATACATGTACTATAAAAATATTGAAGCAAAATTTAAAAAAAAAAATATTAAAAGGATTAAGAGAACAACCTTACCAGCACAATAGAAGAAAACTCAACAGGTGTAGGATGGAGCTGACATCTTCATTAAATTAGAAGATGCATGCAACAACATGCAACTGGATGAGGTTTCTCCTAGTTTTATATTTCTCTGTATTGTTAGCCCATTTTCCAGTTCCATTAGGAAAACAATATTACATCTTATACAACTTCTCATTAATGTTGGAACTGTATCAGATATATAAGAGGAGAAGAAAAGAATGACTTTGTCTTTGGTCCTCGAATTCTAACATGTAAGGAGTGCTCCCAACACGGTCATTTAGGTCACTTTGTATACAGTTCTTTTTAAAGATAAAAATTCTACCATATTCAGGTTTCAATAATGCATCATCTTTATCAAGAAGTTTTGAAACAATCTTACCTAGTCTCTTGTATTTGACAGTTTGAATTGATGTTTCCTGTAAATATAGAATTTGCTAGAGTTTCAAGTCAGTTTGAAGGTGCTTCAAAAACCAAAATACACTGCTAGGAGAATGCGTGAATTAGAAGCAGTCAGAAGTCTCATAGCCTCAGTAGTTCTGATATCCCATTACTTTTATAAAAACAAAAAGGGTTTTTTAGACAGGTAACTGAACATGATACCTAGACAAAAATGCTAAAAGTTCTTTGTATTTGATCACAATGAAATGTCATTTCAAAGATGCAAAGCATAGATTTATTTTAGTGTATCCAGTTTATGTTTGAAAAATGTATCTATTGTATAAAAGTGTGCTGTGGAGAATATGTTTATTACAGACAATTTACTTTGAACTGTAGGCTGTATAGAAAGGAATTAATATTTCAGTAAATGTTCATTAAAATACCTTTTGATGAGGCTCGTGATAGTAAGACAATATGACACAAGAGAATCCTATGAAGTTGTGTGAATTATTTCTTGCTATTGTCACAATACTTTTAAAGGAAGAATGCTAAATCATCTTAAAATGGAAACTCAGGGAATGAAGTAATTAAAGTCTATGTACATGGAAAAGGATATGATCAATAACAAAATATTTGGCCTTTCTGTGCCAGTGAAAGCTATTTTAAAAATCTATGGCTCTCTGCTGTACTTTTCAGGTCTATATTGACATATTATTTTAAAGTCTTAGACATCCCTAATTGTTCATGCCCATTTCAACTGAATTATTGAATTAATCAAATGTAGATATGTTACAGATTAGATAATTTTTAAGTGATCTTCAAGTCTCAGATAAATCCTTGAGTATTTACCTCCTTAATTTTGTTTCTATTTATTTTCCATTACAAAATGATGGTTCAATGTCTGAAGTGCCACAACCTTTACTATTTACAAAGAGAACACAGCAGTTTAAAAAAAAATACTAATAAACTCACCTAAACACAAACCTCAACCACACAGCCCTATACAAGATTAACAACATCAGCCTCTGCTCCCATCAGTGACCTGCACATCTCCTTAAACATCTGAGAAAATAGATAGAATTTGTACAATGCAAAATCAATATGCTATTAGTTCCTTATCCTGACCCACTGTCACACCATCAGGACTGATATACCTTGGCCATGAAGAGAAAATCCTAGCCTCTGGACGCTATTTCCAAAACAAAAGAATTTTTATTTTGAACTTTTCTGAAACCCGTTAGAGTTAGATACAACAATCATTTAAACTAACACACTTATCAGTGCAATTGCATATATTAATTTCTGCCCAAACCAAAACCTTCTTTCCACCATGACAATGTGCTACTCCTTCAAGAAAAGAGGAAAACTGTTTTCTGCTTCTGCCTACCTGCTCAACTTTGTTGATGAATGACATGCAATTTTTCTCCCTTCCAGATGAGATTAAGCCTGTTTTATACAGTATTTTGCTGATATGTGCACATTTCAGGATAAAGTGAGTTTTTAGTCTCTGTGGAATGTATTTAGAATACTCTCTGTACAGTCCATTAACTAAAAAGTTGCATCCATACAAATATTTTAAATAGCAATGTTTCATAGACTGACTTCAAATGCAATGGAAAATTCTGCTAATATACATTAAATGGTGACATGACAATGTGGAAGATGAAGCTTCTGTTAAACGAGATAACAGCATGCAAGAATTAATATACTGACCTCTGGGAAATTTTTAATAGCATTTTACTGTGCTTTATGCTATGTATTCTCCACTGCTCAAAGGAAACGGAATAAATACACACAACAATAAATTTCTGCTGATGGCGACTGAAGGTTTGTCCACTTTTTCCCTTTGTTTTTCTCCAACATGGATTCCAATTACATATGGAACTAGGAAGTGTGTTATATTTCTTCACAAAATGTAATTCTTATGTAATTTAAGATGTTCAGTGAGTAAACTGGTAAAATAGGTAAATGATGCCATAAACATTAAGCCTATACTATGCAAATTAAGTGTATTTAATTAACCACTGTGGATAAAATGTATACATTATGAAGTGTCTATAACATATAATTAGCTGGTGCCAATTAAACAGAAAGCTAAATCAAATAAGTAGACTTCAGAACAAGAAATGAAGGTAGTATTTACAAATATCGCATTCATAAAATGTATTGACTTTGGAAGTCAAGTCAGAATACAGAAATAAATCAGAATCATTTTATACAAACTAATATGAACAGAGTGAAGTGATTTTCCACTTTTAAGTTTTCACTAACTTTTTATGACTACATTTTTCCGATGACAAAATTCAGGAAAGACTGCAAGTAGAAGCACAAAACATATAAAAGCAATGAGAAAAACATATATCAAAAGAATTAAATGAATTCAACTATTTCAGTAAGAAAAATATCCAAATTAATCTTAGTTTTTAATTCCTTCCATCAGAAAAACCAAATAAAACCAAACAAATTATAAAGGGCTTCCTAGTTTAGAGAAAGGCACAATAAGAACCAATGACCTCAACTAAATTCAGATATATTTACTGAAGGAAACATATGTCTAATGGCTAACTGATCCTTTTTTAAAAAGGAAATTAATTCTATACACTTTTTATATAAACATTACCTGAAACATGTTTGCCCCAGTAAAAAATCAAAAGTCATTGGCCTTATACAAGTGTAAAAAAATCCATTTACCACACGAATAATTTTCTAGCAACTTGGAACTTAAACTCTTATCTTTTCAGAAATATATATATATATATATATATATATATTTTATGGTCAACACTTCAAATATTACCTGAATCATAATATCACATAGCAACATGTTGATTATTATATACTGCTATCCAACACAAAGATTAATAAGGGGTGCCAGAAATAACCACTTTTGTCACTGGAGGCTTAAAGTCAAATCCTCATCAGTTCACAAATTAAATTCTGTTTCTTGAGCTTGTCTTAGTCCCTGTGTGTCTATATCATTAAAACAATATGTCTCCCTGAATAATTGGTTTTGGAGAAAGGAATTTGAAATAATGAAAGTGACAGTGTACTTGTCAGGCTACCTATTCTCTACTGAATAGTGGAAAATAGAATAAACCAGAGCAAAACTCAAGTGTTTCAGGTAATATTTTGCATAGAAAGAGAGACGGGAACTTTGAACTACACTGTCATGTGCATCCAGACATTCTCTTGTTACATAATTGCTTTGGCATTTCTTTTAAAAAGTTGTAATAAAAGTTCTGTTTTTTTCATCTTATATATGTGTGGTCCTTTTTAATAGCATGACATGACAAAGTCAGTTCTCATTTTTACCTATAATTATCATGTCAATTCTTGTTGTAGTAACGTAAAAGAAAATGAAGTTTAATGTGACAGGTGTTTGAAAGGAGTAGTTTAGTATAGACTAGAAAACAGATATGGGATTGAGCAATAAGAGAATCCTAGTGGTAAGGATCTGCTTATAATGCAAAAATTAAATTAATAGAAGATAGATTAAAATAGTGGCTAAACTGCTGATCATTTGTAATATTTATTAAAAGATAGTCACTGAATCAGGGAATCAGCTAGTTTAGAAAAGACCTCTGAGACCATCAAGTGCAATCCCTGACTGAACACCACCATGTCAATTAGACCACGGCATTAAATGCCACATCCAGTCTTTCCTTAACACCTCTAGGGATAGTGACTCTACCACCTCCCTCCCTGGGCAGTCCATTCCAATGTCTAACCACCCCTTCTGTGAAGAAATTCTTCCTAATGAATATCCAACCCAAACCTCCTCTGGTGCAGCTTAAGACTGTGTCCTCTTGTCCTGTCACTGGCTGCCTGGGAGAAGAGGCCGATCCCTACCTGGCTACACGCTACTGTCAGGGAGTTGTAGAGAGGGATAAGGTCTCCCCTGAGCCTTTTCTCCAGGCCGAACAACCCCAGCTCCCTCAGCTGCTCCTCAGAGGACTTGTTCTCCAGATCCTTCACCAGCTTCTTTGACCTTTTCTGGACACGCTCCAGTACTTCAGTGTCCTCCTTGCAGTGAGGTACCCAGAACCGGACACAGCACTGGAGATGTGGCCTCACCAGTGACAATTAAATCATTTCCCTAGTCCTCTGGCCACACTATTTCTGATACTGTCAGGATACTTGGGAAGGAAATGTGCTAAGTCAAGAAATCCACATCACTGACTGAAAGTACATCAAGTACTGTCAGGGAACTTAAACTTGATATTAAAACTGCAAGAGCAACATAAATAGATTCTATTCTGTGGGCAAAAGGTTAATGTCTAAGTCCTGGAGATCCTGAAAGAAGACACTGGGACTGGGAATATCATGAATTTGAATGGAGCTTAATTTTCTTATGAGAGATGATCCTCCTATTTATGTTGCAAGAACATCTTAACAGTTGTGTCTACTTGCAATGATCCTGAATATGGAACCATTGTGTCCCTTTTACACAGACAGAAGCAAGCAACAACAACCCAAGTAATCTGTGGAAATTTTTATGGGAAATATTTGTCTCACATATGAAATATTAACATGGTTTCTCTGAAACATGACTGAACAAGTTCTAATTATTAGATTACTCTGTGTCAGGGTTCTAACTTAAGAATTTTAGGAACGCTTCGACATATTATCAAAGTCATAAGGATTCCAATTGTTTCTTGATAATGTGACAATAATCAACAAACTGTCTACCAGGCTGAAAATAAATGCTTACACACTAGACCTCAACTCTTCCTTTCAGCATGGAGTGTCAATGAAGTTCTATCAGTAAAATGCTTGTATAGTGATATAATTTATTTTAAAATGCTGGCTAGCTATTTAGAGGAACTTATATGTAGTGTTCATATTATTCTGTAGATTTATGAGAAATTTAATTTTTTTCTGTTCAATATACCAGTTAAGCGATAACTAAGAATTTGACACATGATTTAGTGAAGATGTCAGCTAGCTTTATCAATTTTATCAGCATTCTTAAAATAAATGAATTCTTGAAAGCACAAGCCTTAGGAAAATATTAATTTTTGATGTCTCTTCCAAGATGTTCTTGGAAATAAGAAATATTTTCTACATACTCAGATATATGTATATACATACATTGAGAAACTAGACTTTTTTTTAATTTGGAAAACACAAATTTTATTTACAAAATTTTCAGAGTCGCAAATGGACATAATGTCTAGTTAGATATTACTGCCACTAGTCTAAAACAGATCTCTAACTGAAACATAAGAGTAACTAATTTTAAAATTATCTATTATATACATGTTTAAATTTAGAAAAATACAGGACCAAGCCTTCTAACTGCATTTCACTTAAGTTATCTGAAAATTAGCTTTCCAAGTAAAATTAGTCCTGCTGAATCTTCATCATGTAAATAAATAAATGAATATCCACCTCAAACAGGTGCCTAACTTTTAGCTTGGACATTTACATCAGAATGAATTGCTCACTAGAGGTGTCTCCTAGCTAGACAACTTTTCCACAAGCTTACTCACTGAAAGCAGCTGAGGACAAGAAAAGCCTGAGTACATACAAACTGATTATGGAATTATAATGAGCTATCAGTGTGGATCAGTGGACGCAAAATAAATTTCAAGGTACTTCAGCTAAAACTTTCTCCATAAAAAAAACCCAGTCATATAGCTTTCATTATATTCCAAAATGGTGAATATTATTCTCTTTCCTCGTGCTCATCTGATAGCATCAAACTACAAAAGCTGCTGACAAAAGCAATGACAATGATAAAGTGAGTAGGGAGCTAATCTTAGAAGAGGAAATGGAAAAAACATGACTTGTTCAGTCTAGCATAGTATTTCTAATATACTGCCAGGAGTCAGAATTTCAGTGTTAGAAGCAGCTTGCTATAGATATGAAATGTATGGGCTTCCCATAAATGTTTACATTAGCCAGGGAACTACTATTTTGCTAGAAGCTAGGCACTGAAGTTTGTCTGTATCACAAGCAATCTAGCAAAATGACAGAGAAGGAGTATGACATCTCTTTAAAAACAGATCAAGATTAGAAGCACCAGCAAAGAAAAAAGTACTGTTTAAGCCACAAGTCAATACTGACACAGCGGTAGAGATTATGTGTTGTCTGGGGAAACATTCATATCACAAATTAGAAAAATGTCTACTAGTCATTAAATATGTCTAAGCAGTGCTTTAATAGACATAGGGTTGGCAACAACAAGAAAGAAGGAAAAGAAATCAATATAAAGGAAAACCCAACTATATTAAATCTGGGAGGTGTGAACACTGTAGTCACACAGGCTTTAGTTCTGAAGCCCAGGAGCTCCTTTGGAGAACTGTTTCTAAATGCTTGCTGAAAACACTATCTTGCTGTATCAGGGCTTCTACTTTCTTGAAGAAAAACCCTAAACCAAATCCTTTCTTAGTTGTGTTGTAAATTTTGTTCTTGTACTTTGATTGTGTGATGCAAATGATTTCTCAATCTTAGTAGCAATCTTCTACACTTCAATTATATATGGAGACAAAAAATTAGAACAATTGTAGAGAAGAAAACACAGAAAGAGTCTTATTAATGAAAGCTATGCAACACATCTTCATCTGCTTTAAGGGACATTCTTAGTGCACAAACTCTTTGAGAAAAGAGTGCAGCAAATACCTGGAGTTATGACTTAAATAGTGCAATAGATTGTAATTTCTTAATTATCAATTATTGTCATTCATGTCAAGGAACTGTTAAGAACTCATTTTTTATGTAATGTTAGCCTTAGTAAGTGATCATTATGCATAGGTATTGCACAGAGGAAAGAGAGGTAAGATAGCTGCAAAATAAACAATAAAACTGTTGAACTTTATCTGCTGTCCATGGTTCAGTCACTTTTTACAGTATTTGAATTTCTCCAAAGACTTACAAAAGTACAACATGAGTCATTATGACCATCTCTAATACTATCTTCATATTACAACTTGTAACTGGTTCATCTTAGTCAATTAGTTTCTGACTGAGATTTTAAGAAAAGGCATGATATTTGCAAGGTTTGTTTCAATTTGCTTTATGTATAACAAAACTCTCACCGAACCCCAACTCAAGCCCCCAGTTCATCTACGTTAGAAACTGATCATGTTCTAATACCAGTCATTAGAAAGTTAAGCCCCAAAAGTTTTTCATGCAACCTTAGCTATCATATCCACCAGACTACACATTAAGATAGTAATTGTTTACCTAATCAGCCTTATTTTGTTTAGTTGCTATTTATGTCTGTTAGCAAAACCACATAGCATTACTAAAGAAGACTAAGCTTTGTGGAACTACATACCCTTTAACAGATGCTACTTTAGATTTATGTTACTCTCCCCATTAAAATACTATTACCTGAGTAATTCAAGTATTGCTAAAATGAAACTTCAAAAATCTGCTCACAGCAAAATTGTATGTAAAAATATTGCTATAAGTCATTTACATTCTGTAATTTTTGTGTTGACAAAATCTGCAAGTTTCTGGATACATTGCTTACTAAAATAATCAGTAAAGATATAAAATGGTTAATTTAAGTGAATGAACGGGTAAAACAAGAACTCAATTAGTTGCATGTGAGAGTGAACAAAAAGACTTTAGAGTGATGTTATTCTCAGTACATATTGGCTGTAAGAAATATTGACTATATTGACTATAACCAATTTGACTATAAGGAAAACCATAAAGGATTAAAATGGGCCTAAAATATTTGTGAAATGAAAAAAATATATTATACTGCTATCTAAACAAATAGCTGAAACATTAATTCAAATTAAGAATGAAATATAAACAAAGCCTTTTCATTATTCATTTCACATTAATTACGCACAACTGATGTTTAATGTATTCTACACACTACCTAAACTACATGTATTTAACAGCCCTCATTGTCTTGTGTTTAAACTCCATCATAACTACAGTACAAATCACACATGTTATGTAAGTAAAACACTGTATTTAAACCCAGCTCTGCTTATCCATAGCATTAATCAGAAATTTTCTGAAAAAAAAAGTGCTGTTAAAAAATTCTAATTGCCTGATTCTGAAACATTAAGTTGGAAATATGTTATATCTAATCACTTTTGGTCACTTGAAAATAGGACTTCAAGGAGCAGAACAGAATGTAGCCCAGACAGAATTGAATATTTTACTTGCTGAAGTGCTTTTGAGAGCTGTACGCCAGAACATCCAAACCTGTTAGAATTTCAATCTGTCAGTTACCAGCTTCGATGATGATCTCCATTGGGGGAAAAGAGTGAGATAACATTTCCAAATAACTTTTTCCACAGTTTCCAGGGTTTTAAAGTGGGATTTTTGGTTTTGGGTGGGTTTTTTTAATACTGTAATTTAAATTCAATATTTTTGAGGTGATATTTCAAAATAATCAAAGTCCAGTAAGAAGATTTCTTGAGATCAACACTTTCCAGGTGTTCTAGATACTCTATTTCATAGAATGTAATGACTGATTAGCATTTTATGTGCACATTATAAAACATAGGTTTTTTCAAAAAAAATATGACCTTGATGTTTTAATCTGTGCCAGTAGAATAGTTACGGACTGCTGATATACTGATAGTTAGTGATACATTTGGGGAAGTGAAATTCAAACTTTTCTGATGATATACAAAAATTACTTAGGAAATAGCATCTTTTTTAGCCAAAGAAGACAGTAACGAGTAGATTTGGAAAAAGAAAAGGAACATAACTTACTAAGCCTGTAAGAAAATGAGAAAAGAATAGCTAAAAGTCGGACCCCAAGATATGTGTCTTAGCACAATTATTTGCTCTTGATAATCCTTCTTCCTCTCTGAATTCTACAAAACAACCTTTTACAACTAAGTGCTGCACAGGCATAGGTGAAAAGGCAACAAAACAGGCCTAAAGCTATTAAATATTTTCATTGTTTACATTTAAAAATTGGCAGAGATTCTTCATTGCTTTGTACTATGCTGCAGGTACATTTTACTGCTAGAGAGAAACAACTTAGTTTCAAAGATGAACTCAAAGAGGCTTGCATTTCTATTTGGTAACATCTGACCTATGGTCAGTGCCACAGAAATACTAAGTGCTACCTAAGACTTTGCTATGTGCCTGCCATATCTGTGTCATTCTGAATTAGCAGACTAGAGCTGGTCCAAAAAATTTCTGAAGGAAAGGCGTCTTTTTCAGCTATCAGCATGAAATATTGAAAAAAAAGAGTGAATGATCTTTTAGAATCTCAAAGAATTTGCTTTTTCGTAATCTCACTAGCCTGCTGAAGAATGAAGAGAGGGGCCTATGCTATGCTGGCTATTCAAGGCTCACCTATGGATTCCTGGGAAACAGATGCACCTAGAGGGGTGCTGTTGATATTCATGTGTTCTGAATTCTGCTTGAATCTGAGAGTCCAGGAATTGAAGGAAATCCTCCTAGGGAGGATCACTGGTGTCAATGTGGTATTCAGATAAGATTTATTGTTCAAGGATCTTCAGATTCAGTGCCATCAGCTCAATTTCTCCTCTTGCTCTAGAAAAATATTGGGATTGAATGAGTGTTGCTCAGTATATATTCTACACCAAAGTCTTACATTACTATGGGAAATTGTAAAAATCACATTTATCTGACTAGTCAGTAGATGTTGGGGTTGTTTTGGGCTTTTTTTTTTTAGGTTGGTTTGCTTGTTGGTTCTTAGTTTGTAGGGTTTTTTTTCTTTTTCCTAATGGCTAAAATTTTTCACTTCTATAAGGCTTTGATATGCTATTTTCCTTGGTCTTTGTCTAGTCAAGGCTTTAATGTTCCATTACTTGGTAAGTACAATTTGAACATTAGGTCAAATATTCAGCAATTTGCAGATATGTTCTTCTTCCTTGTTAATTAACTATTTAACAATTCCATTGAATCATAGAATAATTTAGGTTGAAGGACAACCTCAGAAAGTCATTTAGTGCAACCCCCACTGGCCAGGGCAAGACCAACATTATAAAGCAGAAGTATATGACTGAATTTCAGAAAAACCTTTTGTGACAGAGTAACAAGTGGGAACAGTGACAGGAAAAGACGCAAGATGACTTTTAAAATATCTGGGAAGGAAAATACTGTGAAATAGACAAGCCCAAGTTTAAAATATACATGTGGGTGTCCATCTAGTTGTTTAAAGACTAGACTAAAAAGATCTCTGTGCCAGAAAGCCAATAAGGGTGGCATAATACAAATAAAGATAGTGATACAAATCCTGTTTAAGAGCTCAAGACAAGGTAAGAATAAAGTGATATAGTTGTGAAGTGATGATGCAAAAAGCATGTAGCAGATCCATAATGAAAATTATCTGGAATTCTTATGATTTATATATAGCTGGAATAATTTGCTAATATTGCAAAAAAATATAAATACATGAATAAAAATATTATTATATGCAGATGGTTCCAGTTTTAGTCACATTGAAGTAAAGGAGTTTTTGATGAGACAAGGGTTATAGTCTGTCTGAAACACCTATGCCCCTTTTTTCTTTTTCTACCCATCATCCTATATTCTATTTTGCTTTGAAAAACCCCAACAAAATAGATTTCGACAGAAAAAAAAAAAAGATCATTTACTATTATCTTTTTACAATTTCTGATAAATTCCTACAGCTATATAGGTGAGTAACAACTTTGAAATATACTATAAAAGCAGAAAATGTAAAGATTTCCTGGTCTAAAATATTTTTGATGTTAAAGTAAGGCTGTTAATATTTCTTGAGTTATGCATAGCAAGAGATTCTGCAAATAATGAGAAAAAATGAAAGCACTGAAGTAAGTCTAATGTGCATGTTAATTCTTGTGGAGTTTAAGTTATTTGTTTTTCTCATTATTTAGTAATTCACAGAATAAATAAAAACTCCAGGAAAAAGTAAGAAAGTAATATTCAGCTGAACAGAAAAGCTGAAATATTTGAAGATACTGAATAAATTACAGATGCTGATTAACTTAAAGAAGGATGCCTAATTCTTTCCTCTTTTGAAAATCTAAAAAAAAGCTTTTTAGAATGTCTTAATATGCTACAATTTATGAATAAAAGAGTAATATTTTTTTATGTATATATACTTTTCCTTAAATTGTAGTTGAAGATCTTTCTGCTTTATTCTCCCCTCAAGAATAAAGAAAATGTTTAAATGCATATTTTTTGTTGTCTGACTGAAACCATTAAGCCACCATTTTTTGGATGATAACAACATTTAAATGTCATTATAAAGTATGCTCATTTTAGTTTTAAATACAAAAGAATAAACTATAAGACCTTTTATCTTTGGAATCAACAGCAATAAGGTTAGGACATTACAATAATTTCAAAATAATCTATTTTGCAAAGGAAACCATCAGTATTTTTAATGTTTGGATGATAAGCAATTGTGTTACTTTATGGGCTTGTAATTCTGGCATAATAAATTTCTCACCAGAAAAAAGTCTCTTGGGAAAAACGTCTACATAATCAAGTAATGTTATCTGTTGACAAGGAATTAAGGAAGATGTTTCTAGCTCCTGTCGTAGCTTTGGTAGATCATATATCCTTACTTTGGGGATTTTAATCTTTTTATAGGTTACGTATCCAAGTGTGCAGTATAATCCACAACATTATGTCTGTTGGTTAACAAATGGACGATTCTAAAGAAAAATAGCCTGACTTGTTCCTCACAAAAGAAATCAAAATTATAAAATATGTTCTATTCTACATTGCTATCTTCTTATTCTGGAGACATTTTTCTGGGTCACCTAAAAATACTTGACAAGCTGCTCTATTATGAGCGCTGCAAGCTATGCTAATTAAAACTGTCTCATTTTTTTGTGTCTTTTTGTTGGTGACAGTGGTCTTCCTATATTCTTGGCATTTGGGGCAATCAGAGTTCTGCTGTTTATGAAAGACAGGTGTACTGCACTACCTAACATGAACTCTGCACAGATACTTGAAGTCTTTTATACTCCAGAATGTGGCTTCTTGACACACTGTTGTCAGAGACTAAAAATAATTCATGCCTCAAACATTGATACTACGAAAGGCAACAACCAGAGATGCCTCCCTGAAGACTGGGACTTTGGACTGAAAGTCAAGCTGCTGAGTAGATAAAGGGAAAGCCCTTTTGTTCAATCACCTGAAACAAACAAGGCTGGGGGAAAAGGTATGCATCCCCAAAAAGCCAAAGCCACCAGCTGCGCTGAGAGAATCATGCCCGGCTGAGTTTGGGGTGGGGGGGAACACAGCTCACAGAAGCCAGGCTTACAAACTTCCCCCCCAACCGAGGGCGGGGGGGGAGAGGAGATTTTTGGGTGTGTGGCATACCCTCTGGCCAGAGGTACTGAACATCCATCCTCAACTATACAAACTGGCCCAGCTGTGTGAAACCCAACCCCACAGGCCAAATCCACGGGACTTTCACGTGAGAGGCAGCTGAGACCATCAAAGACCCCCCAAGGTGCCCCCCCAGATGCCTTGCACTACAGGACCACATGTGATGCAACAGATCCAAAGTCTGTTGCAAGAGACAATGGCAAACTCCAGGGACGTGCCTAGACATCACCCCCTGGCTTGAGGGTATATTAACCCAGGGCACTCTGTGCTTTCGGGGGACCTTCACCATCAAGAAGACCGGCAGGAGAGATCATCGGGATGCCAGGGGGACCCACGGAGCGGTGATACTCTTTTATTCTGCCTCTGTCACTTCTCTGTCTCCTCAGCCTTTTTCCTTTTCTTCCCTTTCTCTTCTCTTTATCTCTCTCTCTCTCTCTTTTTACTATCAAATAAAACCCATACTATTGACTGGCATATGGTCTCGTTTGCACCTGAATTCGGGCAGAGGTATTTCTAAGAACCTAATAATCGGATCATGACAACTGTACACCACATAAACTGCTCAAAATGTTTTGTTGTACTAATTGTGTTTAAAAAGATTCAGTTTAATTCTTTTCTTGCCTGTTAACAGTATCAAAGAATAGCAATAATGTATGACAGTGACTGCTCACCTACTTTTTTTCAATCAAAACCAAACTATGATTTGGAATATTTTAAAACATTATGGAAATAACAAATAGTTTTACAATTTACATATTTTACATGTAGTCATACGATGGATATTTTAATTTTAAATAAATGGCAAATGTTGAGGTAATCTGTTTTAAATTTATAGTATATTTCTCAGATAAGAATATAAGATTATTCAAATTACCTCATTTTATTTACTTATCATATAGAATATCAAGGTGTTTATCTTTCATTTGAAAACATCATGCACTATGGCACTGATATTGAACAAGTGAACCTCCTGAAAAGTGATCTGTGCTCTTAAGTGCTACAAAGTTTTACTTGTGCTCCCACATGAATTTCCTCCTGAAAACATTGCTGAATAGCATAAACTGATAGATAAAACTGTAACACTTGACATTCTAGCTATAAAAAGATAATATTAATGCCCGCTGGCATGCAAAACAGCTTTTTAAAGAAAAATGAATAAAATACCTCAGTTGTTACTCTTTCTTAATCAAAAAAAAAAAAAAAAGGTATTTCCTGAAAACTATTTTTCCACTGGTAAAGGTCGGAAGAGGAAAATACATGTAAGACAGTTGTCCCTCAAGAAGAGCGATGTGAGGGATGGGCGGGGATTGTTGGTTTGCAACATTTCAGGTGCATGTGTGGGGAAAATGGGCAGGTTGTGCCTTGGCCTGGTGAGGAAATACCCTGCTCTACACACACCACGCCCTGTAAAGCCTGTATCCCAGCCCACCAGTGGCCATTGGTCACTGGCAGGCAATGCTCCACACCTTGACCCTAGAGCCCCTAACCCAGCCCTTGTGTGGCCAAATGCCAGGAAGTCCCACCTGGGGGAAGGGCCCAGAAGAGCCGAAGGGTACTTAAGCCAGAGCATAAGGCACACATAGGTTTTGACCCTACCTCTCCTTGGATTTTGGATCAGCTGAACACCACTGGAATCAGGTGTGGTAGCTATAGCTGTTCCTTTTTATAACTTTTCTCTCTTTCTCTTCTTCTAATTCCCTCTTCTCAGATTTTCAAGTAACTTAAAATCAGATGGGCTTGGGGTTTGTTAAGTTGAATGGACTAAGTTAATGATTTGTGAAAAGCTTTTATTGTTTTAATGTTGTTCTAACCTTTTACCTAAGTTCTCTGGTTTTCTGAAGTTTACCAGTAAAGTTTGTGTTGTTTTTACATCATGTGTTTAAGAATATCTTGTCAGTATTTCTCCTTTGTGTCTGACTCAGGGTACATTAAAAAAGAACACAAGACCTTTTAAGAGACTCATTGAGTGAGTTCTGGGGTCTTCCTTCTATTCTTCCTTTACCCTGGTGTCCTGGGTCAGAGATTTTTGAGGGCTGGTCTTGTCAGTGAAGACTGATGCAAGCAAGGTGTTTAGTAGTTCTTCTTCCTGTGTATCTTCTTTTTCAGGATTCTCTCTCTATTTAGTAATGAGTTTCCTTATGGGTGTTCCTTAGCTTTCCTTTGGTTATTGATGAATTTGAAGAAACCTTTCTTGTTGTCCTTGACATCCTTGGCCAGATATAATTCCAGATGGGCCTTAGCCTTCCTTGTCTCATTTCTACTTATTCTGACCTCTCTATATTTATTCCAAGTGGGCTAACTGTGCTTCCATCTCCTTAATATTTCCTGCTTAGGCTTCAGTAATGACAAGAGTTCTTTATTCATCCACTCCTGCCCCCTTTGCCCTATTTCTTTGCTTATTGGGATGCCTCGTTCTTGAGTCTGGTGAAAGTGATTCTTGAATATCAACTGACTCTCTTGGACCCCTTGTCCCTGCAGGAAATGTTCTGATGGGATTCTTCCAAGAAGTAGTTAGCTCTCCTGAAACCCATGGTTGTAATCTCACCTGCTGCCCTACTTCCTCTTTGCCCGACACTGAATTCCACAATCTCACTGTCACTGCAGCCCAGGCTGACCCTAACATTCACATCTCCAATGCAGCCTTCCCTGTTTGTTTGTATGAGGTCAAACAGCATGCCCTTCCTTGTGAGATCCTTCACTAACTTTGTCAGAAAGTTGTCATCAGTGCTTTCCAAGAACCTCCTGCACTGTTTGTGCTTTGCTATGTTGCTTCTCTAGAAGATGTCAAGGTAGTTAAAATCCCCCACATGAACCAGTGTCTGTGACTGTGAGGCTGCTGCAAGCTGCCTAAAGAAAACCATATCCTCTTCCTGCTCTTGAATCCTACAGGGCTTAACCTAGCAGTTTTATGACACTGTTCTACTTGTATTGTGTGTGCATACTAATGTATATTTCAGAAGCACAGAAAGGTTTATCATATTGACAAAGCTAAATAAAGCTCTTACATTCTAAAATGATCATCTTCATGGTTAGTTAGAAAAGAAAAAAAAAAAACAAACCAAAAGACAGTGTCTCTGATTTGAGGTAACTTGCCCTTCTCCTTTCTGTGTTCAGCTACTAAAAAGTAAGCCTTGCTTAGTGAAAAAAAAAAAAAGAAAAGAAATTGTACTATTTCAAAGTATAGATGGATAGTTATATCCATCTATATCCAGTCCTCTAGTTTCATTAAAAGAGTTAAGCAATGACTTGCCTTAAAGAGTAGTCCAACAGACCTATGCCAGTCACAGATTAAAGTCATGTCTAAATATATATATATACAAAGTCAAATACTAAATAGGTTTTTGTTATAGACAAGATAAATTCAAGTATTAAAATTCAAAGTACAATGAGTATTTTTTGTCTGTTCTTTTATTTCTTTGTCCTGATAACAATATGGAAATATTCTCTGGTTTAGGAAGGAAAAAGTGCTTTGAAAATGAAATAAGAACAGTGAAATGTAGAGCCTGAGTTTAGGAAGAAAAACCTGAATAAGTATGAATAACATATTATCCTAAGTTACATGGGATTTCATTATACAGCCTTAAAAACATTGATGATAAGGGTTATGTCCCATTTTGCAATACATCTCCCAATTATGGCCTCAGAGCAATTGAAGAAAATTTCAGAAAAAAAGAAGAAAACAATATGTATCTTCTATCACTTATATTTACTTAATGATATTTTTTTCTATATTTGCTGCCTAAGACTGTGGGTGTTCAGTCCATAAACAAAAAAATAATTTTACAAATAGTGCAATATAATGAGACCTTTTTGCTATAAACTTCCCAGAACTAACTGTAGTGGCAGGGGTTTTCAGCTAATTAGGCTGTGCTAATAGAATGCATATGCACATTTGCAGTAGTTCAGCTGGTGGGCAATAGCTTGTTAAACTACCAACACACAGTTACTTTTGTCCATATCAGAGCCTTAGGTTTAAAAGCATTCATTTCAAAATTTGAAATATAAGATTCTAACATCAGACCCTCATAGAATCATAGAGTGGTTAGAGTTGGAAGGGACCTTAAAGATAATCTAGTTCCTGTTCCCCCGCCATGGATAGGAAGACCTTCCATTAGATCAGGTTGCTCAGGGATTCATCCAATACTTCCTAGAACACTTCCAGAGATGGGGCATCCAGCATTTTTCAGGGTCAATTGTTCCAGTACCTCAACAACTTTATAATGAACAATTTCTTCCTTATACTTAATATAAATCTGCATTCTTTCATTTTGAAATCATCATCCCTTTTCCTATCGCTACAGGCCCTTGTAAAAAGTGCCCTTCCAGCTTTCTTTTAGGGCTCCTTTAGGCACTGGAAGGCTGCTATAAAATTTCGCTGGAACCCTCTCCAGGATGAACAGCCCCAACTCTCAGTCTGTCTGCACAGGAGATGTGCTCCAGCCCTCTAACTGTCATTTTGGACCACAAATGGACTTTCTCCACATCCTTTTATGTTTGGAACTCCAGAGCTGGAACTAGTAGTTCAGGTGGGGTCTCAGGAGAGCAGAATAGAGGAGGAGATTTCACATCCTTTAACCCACTGGCCACACTTCTTTTTAATGCAGCCCAGAATACGGTTGGCTTTCTGGACTGCAAGTACTCATTGCTGAGTCATTGATCTTGTCATCTTTCAAGACCTCCAAGTCCTTCTCCTCAGGGCTGCTGTCAGTCCATTCTCTGCTGAGTCTGTACTTGTGCTTGGGATTGCCCTGACTCATGTGCAAGACCTTACACTTGACATTGTTGACCTTCATGAGGTTCACATAGGCCCCATCCCTTCCCTCCAATATGTAGATTGGACCACAGAGCTTTGTGCTGTCTGCAAACTTCCTGAGCATGCATTTGATCCTGCTGATGATGCTAAGGTAGAAGTTTGGCATTAAATGAGCTTAAGCAATTGAATAGTGTTTGATAATATTCTTTTTATTTCTTTTTAAAGCAGGAATCCAGATTAATTCTTTACTGTAAGTCAGTAATAAATAAAGGCACATAGATTTTTGAGGAATCCAGGGAGAAGACAGAAAGGTCACAGACTTTTGGTATCAGATGCAGGACAAAATAGACTTCAAGTGGATGTGGAAGTCTATATATTGCAACATGAGCAATACCGTGAATACTTTTTAAGGTAGGCTAATTAAGCTTTGATATGGTGGGGTTTCTTCTTTATTGGCAATTTATAAATCAAGGGGTTGCTCAACAAAATTATGTAATCCACTGTGCTGGGTTGACCCCGGCTGGGTGCCATGTGCCTACAAAGCTGCTCTACCATTCCTCCTGCTCAGGTGCACAGGGAAAAGAATATAAGAAAAGGCTTATGGGTCAAGGTAAGGGCAGGGAGAGATCACTCACCAGTTACTGCCACAGGCAAACTAGACTAAACAAGGGGGAAAATTAATTGAATTTATTGCCAATCAAATCAAAGTAGGATAATGAGAAATAAATACTAAAGCTGGAAAACACATTCTACTCGCTAGTCCTTTCTGCCTGGGCTCAACATCATCCCTGAATTCTCTACCTCCTCCCTATAAGCAACATAGGGGAAGAGGAAATGGTGATTGGGGTCAGTTCACTGCACATTGTCTCTGCCTCACTTGTGTCCTTAGGGAAAGGACTCCTCACACAATTTCCCTGCTCAAGAAGCCACTACTGTAGGCCCTCCATTACCAAAACCTGGCCATGCAAACCCAATACATCCAATCAAGACAAAAACTAATTCTGTATACTCAAAGTTTTGGGTTATTAAAATATAATTAATTAGCAATCATTATACAGTAAAGAGTGTTTGTCAGTTGTGGTTTTTAGAAATGGTTTGTTTGTTTACACATCGTTCAGCAGCATGCTTGGCAAGCACCTAAGATGGAGAGCTATATTAGGAATGCCCATGGAGTATACTTTTATCCTACTGTGTGTTTATGATGTTGCAGTGTATCTCTCTGCTTGTCAGTTCCTCTCAGTGCTCTTGGTATTTCAGAGGGATCTCTAAAAGTAGAAAGGAGGGCAGAAAAGGGTTGTGTATTTTGAAAACATATCCTGAAATTCTTCAGTTTAGTAGGAAGTCATTTTGCATTATTAATCAAAGGCTTGTACACATTTACTTGTCCTTAATGGTTCACATCATGTATAGCATAGACATGTTAACCGTGATTTTAAACTTCAGAGGAAGAAAAATCTCTAAACAGCAAAACATGATTTCTTAGAAGTCTGAACTCTGGATGCCTGAAATTACATCTGCCCTAACAAAGCAGAACACACAGCCAGAAGATTCTATCTTACAATACCTGTGGATTTCTGGAAACCAGGAGGGCTCTAAAATTAAGAGTATGTAAGACTCATAAAATGATGAAAGCAATTTTGAAGCTAAAGCCTTTATTTTAGGGAACACATAATGTTGTAGAGTTTCTAGGAATACAGAAATATATGATTGACGGTATTCCAGGAGGACAAATTTCTCAGGATTCACAGAAAGAAGTGTTAGTTCTTTGTTTAGCTTGTTTGTTTTTTGTTGTAAATTGCTGCTTTGCTATTTCGGTGCTGGACTTCTCTGGGACCACCATGCCCACCCTTGGTAGTTCCCTTAGCTCAGGAGCTCCAGTCCTGGGCTGGGCGGTGGCAGCTGTTTGCAGGTATAAACAGACAGACCACTTGCCATGCAATCAGAGATCTTTATTTCCTCACAGAGGAAAAAACAAGGTGCAAAGAACAAATAGCAAGATGGTAAACCTGGCAAAAATGGCCCCAACTGTTCCTCGCCTGGGCTTCTTATGCTTTCAGTCAGGGGAGGGCAAGGCAAGAGACAAGCCAATGGGCAAATGATTGACCAGTGACATCTGGCCAGTCCTGGGTAAACAGGGGAGGGACATGTACAAAACAGCACTAAGTATGATCAGACCACTGGGATAAATCCCCGGCGGTCTGCCACACTGCTACAGTAAATGTCTGACTTTAAAAAAAAAATGTTGATAGTCCCAGATTTGAGATAAATTTTCTGTTGCTGAAGAAAAGAAATAAGCAGTAGGTACCATCATCACTGACTTAGTGAGGCTTAGTGCTCAGTGAGGATTACGGTCAGCTGTTGCAGTGAAGTTTTCAGCAATACTGGAGGCACAGTATTCCTTTAAGTATGACCATTTGGTCTACAGGCATTGTTTCAAAACCAGATGCCAGGCTCCTTACACAGATATGCCTTCACGGTCCCTGGGATTTCAAAAGTGTCTTTCTGCAGGATAATGAAACTGGTAAGGCACATATGATGGAGATAAGAAGAAGCCAGGCTTGCTGCAAAGATCCTCTGGCATAATTAAGCCAATGTAAATTGGATGTCTCTTAAAATAGGTCTGCTCTTCCCTGTTTCAGACATAGAGAAGAAATGAAAACATTACTCATGGAAGAGTGAAGCTATATTTAGATAGAGGCACTGCCATAGGAAAAAAAGTTTAAAAGAAGATATGAAGAGATCACATAATCAGAACTGATCTGACCTTTCCCTTCCTGCTCCTTAAAATGTGAATGGAAAGGATAATATCCAAAATAATAAAAAATAAAGCAAGTCTCTTGCACCAGTAATCTAAGTGAAGATAAACAGGATAAGGGAAAATGTGAGCACATTTTGAAGAGTTATGAGGCATACACCTAGAAGGCAAACATATTGACTTGAAAGGAAAGAGACATTTGCTAAGGGGAAAGTCCCCAAAGCTGTATGTGTCATAATAGCTTTATGCAGCTAAACAGCTTTTCAAATACTTTATTTATAGATTAAAAGTGGGAGTTTCAGTCTGTACATTTGCTCTACAGGCTGTCTCCTCATACAATCCAGCAATCCATCATACAACAGGCTGGCAAACACACATCATCTCAGGAGAAATTGGTAGAACAACAGGCTATGATAGAGAAGTAGTTATCAGAAATTAGTGTTAAAAGTTAGCCAGTCCTGCTCTACAAGTCACACCTCATTGCCTTGCACATGTCAAAGATTACTTGAAAGAAATATTTACCATAATGTTAAAACAAGGGAAATAAATGTAATTCTACCTATTTCCTTCATGTAGTACAAAAGGCCCTTGAAAATTAATATTCAGAAATATGCTACTGCTGATTTTAAAGAGCTATACAACATTAATCAGCTTTTATTTAATGCCTCCTTAACGTGGTAGATACATTTTCTTTCTTTCCTACTACAGATATTAATCTTTGTCCTAACAAAAATTTCCCACCTAATCAGCCTTATCTCTTCTTTTAGAACCAAACCAAAGTTCTTAGACTTTTGGTAAATCTCCATAAAATTAGATTTTATTTATGACCTTTCTAACCAAAAAACTGCACTGGCAACTGGTATTTTCAGTGCCTCATAGAAAATAACTGTTATTTCCTTCAGTTATGAAGTCTGATAATTTTAATTTTTATTTTTCATTATTGCAAGTTAAAATGCCTATACCTAGATATGCAAAAATTATTAACAATTATTTACACATTTATATAAAAAAGTTTTAGTGTTAAAAAATCTTCCTTTGACAGCAAATAGCTTAGTTAACAACAATAAGACAAGCTTGATATATAGCTAAAAAGAAATCTTTAATATTTGACTCTCTTTTTAAAATAATCAAAAGCACCAGTTATGTATTAATCACTGTAAGAACATAAAACTGTTGTACCATTTCCAGCAGTGGGCAGAATTAGACCTAGGAAAGATCATTAAAAAAAAATAGTAGGCATATGGCAATGCATCTTCACAATAATCTCCTAATTCCCACCACTTTGCAGTCATGAACTTGTTGAAACAGAGATCATAGCATAACTGTTATGAACAGCCATTTCTATTCCTAAATTCAGTCTTTGAATTTTACTCCTGTAGATATAAACTTCTGTTAAAACTGAATCTGTAAAAAGAATAAATATTTCTAATCTGTTTCAGGTGTTAAAGGTTGTGAACTCTAACCAGCGCCTTGGAAAGTAATTGAAGATGGAATTGATCTGAAAGTACTATTAAATAACAGAGAAAAAAACCGAAGAAAACAATCTATTCTCCTTAGCTTGATCAGGTGTAGAAATAGAATGTGTGCATGCGTAAATACAAAAGTTAATATACTATTATATTAATTAATTAAAAAGTACATGTCTATATATATATATGCAGCTAAAAGTCCATTTTTAATTTTGTATTAGTGTATGTTACGTAAGCCCTGGATATTTAGTGGCCGATCTAGTAACACTTTCTGAAAAAGAAAACTCTGCTGACAAAATAAATCTTCACTGCTACTACAGGAAAACTTTCAGTAACAGATTTTAGAAACCAAGGGTGTTTCATTGTGGGTTTTTAAAGACTTTCATGACAGAATTATTTGAAAATAATCCCTTTAGGATTGTTTGTTTTGTTTGTGGTTTTTTTTTTTTGCCTAATTGAAAGCATTTTTACTCTGTTTGTCAGTCTAGTTTTAAGTTCAGGTGTCAAGTCATGAAAAAGATACAGACTCCAGACTGGTTTTCCTGGCTTTCTCACCTTTCCTCTCCAGAATTAAGATGAACTGTGCTACAGAGAATTACTGAGTGAAGGAAAAATGGAATCCCAACTATGCAGAATCCCAACTATGCAGTTCTTCCCTGAAACAGGACACTGTCCCTTAAGCAGTTTTTCACACACTTGCAAGCTATATTTGGTTCCCAGTTATAGATGAAACATACTAATTTTCTTAACTTATACAGAAATCTGGCCCTACTATTTCTTACATACCAATTAATTTGTAGCAGTATTGTATGTGAGTGCATATTTTTGATTTTTTTTTTTAATTTATTTTATTTCTTCTCAGAGGAAAGAACCAAATAGATGTAGATCAAAACCAGAAAGCTCCACTTTTTTCCCCCACAAACTCGAGAGACTGAGTGCTTTGACACAGTTGAGAGGAATTTCACTTGAAAGAGTAATTATTAACCTATCTACAACCTATACTCTTGTGTATGTACACTGACATGATTATGGTTATATTTTCATGTTGAATATGAGGTTGCAAACAGAATTTTTTAGTGTTATTTTATAATGTTGGAGAATGGGGCATGACCTTAAAAATAGTGAAATAATACAAAGATTTTGATGGCAACTTCTGTTTTTCTGTTTTTCAGATAGCTGTTGCTTGAAAATTGTTTTAGCTGGCAAATCACAAATGTCCTGTGAGTATAATGCTTTGTGTCCTGCATTAGATTATATAGACACAAGTTGCACTAGATTAAAACCTTAGCCTTATAACTAAAAGCCTTGGTCTTCTAACTACTAAGGAATCAAATACCTCAGTCAATTGGTGTTGTCTCTATTAAACTCCATATTGATTTTTTAGATCAGAGAGCTTTTTGAACTACCTTGGGAATTGTTTAAAAAAATTCATGGAGTGAATGGGTAGCCTTTGTAATTAAGAAAGCAAACCTAGTTAAACCTCTTGCTACAGCATTCAAACTATCTTAAAATCTTTATTTACAAAATCAATCATTGCACACTAAGAATCTGGTCTAACTTACAGACTTACTTGAGTACATTTAAAGTATGAAACCTCAGAATAAAATGTGTGTTCATCTATCTTAATACCAAAAATAACAGAAGTGGACTTAACGTAAAAATCGTTAAAACAGAAATTGCTTTCTTCTAACTTGTTTTTCATCACCTGGATTTAGTTTCAACAGTTAAAGGAAAGAAAAGGTGCTTGAGTAAGAGTAAACAGTAGAAAGCTACAGTGCTTGTCCTAATTTCCAACACAAAACCAAGAACTATGTTGCAGAGACATTAAAGATTTTTCTGTCAAAAAAACATGTGCTGTTATTTGCAAGAAATAACTTTATTTTCTATCTATAAATACTGTTATCTGACACCTTTCTCATGACAATTATTTTCTCTTCCATTTGAATGTCTTTTTGTGGCAGATGACTGGCATCTTCAGAAAATTACTGGAATCTTATTCTTTCAAATGAAGTTTCTTTAAACTTTTCTAATATCAATTTTGATTTTAAAGAAAAACTGATAGTAGTAGAAGAATTTTGGAGAACAATAGTGCTTTTACATTTTAAAAAGTCTATTTTTTTTCTGCCTGTGCTTAGAGGCATGATACAGAAGTGTTCAATATGTATATTTACCTGCTGTACTAAAAGGAAATACTGTTTAAGAAATTTGGATACAAATCAAAGTAAAAAATCAACTAGGGTATGTGAAAGCACAGATTTCTGTAGTAATCTCATATGCGAATATGTCAGTAAGAAAAAAATCTAAAAGTTTTATTTGTTAATGATACACAAGTATAGAAACTTTAAAAAATGTGTGCAAAAAAGAAACAGATACTGTATATGTTTTATATTCTGTATTTGGTAATGAAGAGTGAAAAGTAAAGGATCAAAATATTCAGATTTCCGCTGGTCTTATCCTCAGTACTGTGTGTATACTAAAGGAATTTAATTTTCTCTATCTAGTCAGAAAATGAATATAACTTTGCATTATAGAACACAGAGTTCATGATAGGACACTGAATAGTCCATCAATACAAAACTGAAACATCTGTGAATATTAAGATAATATATTAATAAAAATTACGCTATATCCTTTCCCATAGAATCAGCATAACTTATGTACATAATAGAATTAATTTGTCTTGTCATTGTAGATATAGTACTTGATCAATAAATAAATAAGCTAAATTATCACAGTTTTAAACAAGTTATTTCTGAACTATGCTAAAAGTCATTTAATTCTTGCCTTTTGTTAAGAGGCATGAAATATACTTTAAAATGATAAAAAAATAAAAAGAAATTTGGTTTATTGAAAAATAGCTAGACTGAAATAAAAAGATTGTTTCCTTGTGCTTCCTCAGGAACAGATTAGTCATTTATGCCGCATAGTAACTTCTGTCCTGCAAATATTTTTAATAACCCTAAGAGATGATGTTATTTATACATAAATAAATATATATTTAAATAAATATATAAATATAAATATATATTACATAAAAATACATGTCAGTCTAGCAAACTCTTCTTTTTTTGCAAACACATCTTTTAAAAAAAAATTACAAATAGAGTTACATTTGGAATTTCATTTAGAATTTGTGCAATTTTTTTTCCATGTTATCTAAGTCACTGTTTAATTCTTACATACTGAAAATCATTAAGGAATATGTTTCTATGATATGGGATCAAAAAGATAGTTTACTGTCCAAGATCTTTTTTTACAATAGTTCTTTGGTGCCCATTGAACATTCTCAACTTACCTCTCTTTGTAAAGTGGCATTTTCAGCTACTGGGAGAAATAATCATACAGAAAGTACATCTAAACTGCTTTAAACACGAGAAACTCTTAACAAAGAACAAAAATCATATATTAGATGCAAACCAAGAAGGCCTATTTATAACAAACTACTCAGTACTTTTAGAAAGTTCAGAGAAAAGGTGGCAGGACCTATATGGCCAGTAGTGGAAATCTAGAGCTTGAAGACAATGACAAAGAGATGACTGAGTCTAGAAGTAGAGAAATAAGGGTTCTTCAGAAGGAAAAAAAAACATGACTGAAGCAGACTCAGATGATATAAACTGCAGGAGTAGCATAAGTCCTTTAGTTCCTCTTATAAAACCTGGCTGAGAAACTTAAGTAGATTACTGGAGGGCCCACCTCCTCTTTTTTATTAATATAGTATATTATTTTTCGTTTCCTCAAAGGCAATATATATGATATTTGACAGCTTTGAAAACTGAATCTAAAATATTTAGTTGTATCTTTAAAACTACCATATATCATTTCTTTGGACAGAAATAAAAAGGTCTGTGGTACTTGTGGTGCCTTCTACCACAGTAGTTAACAATGATTTCCACACATTACATTTTAAAAAACAAACAAAAATCTATTTAGTTTTCCATAAGTTTATATGTACCTTCCAGCATCATATCAAAAATCTAAGTACAAAATCTTTACAGTATGATTACTAACAAGTATATTCTTTTCTATAACAAATTCTAACAGATAGGAACTTAAAATAAGAATAAATTATTTTTTAGATACTTGTTTTTCTAGTTATTGTTATTTGGAATACATTACAGGTTTGTTTCTTTTAAAGAATTAACATGCAATATAAAAATAAAATTCATTTTGATAAAACATCTCATTTGAAATGTTTAATATTATTATAAATTAACTACCTCTAAGGGATTAGATAGATAATATTTTTGTTGCATTAACAGATTTATTATAACTTATAAGAACTAGCAAGGATATGAAAACAATGAAGGAAGCAAGAATATTACAGAGCTGTGGCTCATATATACACGGAGAAAACATGAAAGGCTAAAACTCAACTCTAAGTTGAAACTGGCCAGTATCAGACAAGAAATGCTTTTGTAGTTGTATTCATTGTGAGGAGAACTTTTTTTCCACATTATTTTTCAACAAATCTTGAACTGTTTTAAATCAAGCTAGGAAATACACTGAAGACCCACAAAGATGTCTCATCTTTCAGAAATAAAAGATTTGAATAAGATCTTTATCTCATTTCTGAGTATTGATAATCTCAAGTAGGCCATAGACCTCATTACAAATTTTATATCTGTGAATGGAAAATGAAGAACTGAAAAATGCAAGAAAATCCACTATTTGAAGATATTTAAATATAACAGATTGTATGCTTAAATGAACACTACTTTCTATAGTATGCAATCTTTTCTGATAATATTAAATTTTACATTAGCACAGAATGATTACAATTTATAGATGCGATTGAAAGTTTATGCCTTTACTAGATACAATGACAATAAACACAACTAACTATAATTTCAGAGTACATTTCACTTATGTCAAAAGTTCTTTGCTTATAATGACACTTTAATCAGGTATTTATTATGTTACCATGATTTCAGTGTATGTTCCATAATTTTAGCAAACAGTTTTATTGGATTAAATATTTTATGAGTAATACATTTGCAATAAAAATTACTACAATCATTCATGCACTTATATAATTACTTTCAATAACCTGAAGTAAATTCTGTAATCATGATTAATACTGATTAGGCAAAGTTATTGATATGGTTTGATTATATGGAAAAGTTGAAACAAATGGGTTTGATTTTGTAAAACACAGTCCTCCATGAGTAATAATACTATTATTATTATTTTAGTTGGTATTATTATTATTAACTATTTATTAATATATTATTACTACTACTACTTTCTGGTTTATACCTTTTCGAATAGAAGTTAAATTCTCTTCAAACCAAACCACTAAACCCCAATAAAAAAAAAAGTGGAAAAAATAGTTCACTCAAAAAACCCACTCCGCCACCCAACATGTGACTGTATCTATATCTGTTAATGTAAAAATATCATTAAATGACCCAAGTTCTTTGATGTCATCTTACCACACATTAGCATTAAATTAGCAATTAAATGACACATTGATCTTTGCTTATTTATCACAAATACTGAAAACTTTTGAACGCTATATCCACACCGAATAATACAAATGTACATGAATATTAAAGATGGTTGGGAATTTCATATTCAATATTCCCCACATTGATTAAGAAATATAAGAATTTAGAATTTTTCTGAAATAGCTAAAGCTTTGGTTGGGAGTACTTTAGATAAATGCAAATGCTACTGGCAGTACACAGTGGATCTATTTACCAATGCAGAAGTAGTAGAAAATGTCATTTTATGTGATGAACTTTTCTAACAAGTCCCTAGATTATTTGCAATGAGTGACTGTTTATTTCTCTGTCAGTTCTAATAAGCTGGAGGCATTGGATTTATTTTGTGTATTGTCTACTTTCATTTTGTTTTACGTACTTTTAAGTCCTTGAATCATATTATTCCAATGTTATAAAATGAATACTTTCCAAGTTTCATCACTATTTGTAGAAAGAAAATAGTGATGATGATTTTCTTTGCAAAAGCTCTTTGAAATCTGAGTTTTCAAAATAACAGCAGAGGTTTTGCATTAGTAATATAAATATACTTGTGTATGTTGCATTTTTAATAACAAAATAATCTGTAGGAAACACAATTGTTGTAATGCATTTGAACACTGACAGTGTGCCCCAGCCAAAACCACCTGTAGTTACGCTTATCAAAGCCCTCAAGAATTCATCAAGGCCACTGAAATGTAAACTGCGCTAAATTGGGAAAGGAAAGGCTGAAAAACAGAATACCAAGACAGCAAGAAATAGATAAAGGCTGTGCTGCAGTAAGTCAAGAACCAATTATATTTTCTGAAAAGTGCATGCAAAGCGCGTGGACAAGCTAAAGGGACCAATCATGTAATGTGTGATCGCGTGTACAGCACTTGTAAAAGTATAAATAAGAGTTTTTTGTAAACAATAAATGGCTTCTGCGAAATCATATTGATTCGTTGTTCAGAAGTCCTGAGCTTCCGCACGCAATTGTTTGGACTACATATTTTATTTCTTCAAAATTAGTAAAACCCTGGCTTTGCAGATGATCAAAAACGATCATAATTTCCATTCTTTCATATGATATGGTAACACTGTTTTCTGGTAAGTATAACAATGTCAATGAAGGTTATTAAAGGGGAAAGCCTTGCATCTTGTATTTATTTTGGACTTTTTCATCGCATAGTATCAAAATGTGCATAATAGAGAATATTTTCTTCAAGCACTGCCTTGTAGAGTAAAGCTATCTCTAATTTTTTTTTTAATACAGACATTTACACTACAAAACCATCCCTTATATTATGGTTTGGCTACACATAAACGTCAGATTGAATAGTCATATGTGTAATGCAAACAACCTCATTTGACATCTGTGAGTTTAATATTCCACAAACAACCATGTCTTTAGTAGTATCAATATGCTATTAATTAGCAAAACATGCCTATAGTATTCTTCAGTGAATTTAAATTTAGGAAGATGAGAGATTACTGAATATTCTAACAGCTGATTTTCAAAGAAAGTGATTAAATCCTTTTTGAAACTATTCGTTTTTTACAATGAAATCACTCACTTAACAATGTAGCATCAGTGTCATTTGTACCTGCTTAGAAGTTAAATTTTTGTGAAAATGAAAGCCACTATAGTAAAAAAACTTACCAATGATTCGCTCTATAAATAAAAAAATAAATCTGTGAAAATCTGTGAAAAAAAATTAATAAAGGAAAAGTTGTGATCAGTTTTCTTCTGTACTATGCTAATTAGCAATTAAACAATATGCCTGAAAGTTTAAGTGTTTGTGTAATGAATATACTAACAATTTTATCTTAAGAATCATGGGGTCTGCAAAAAATGAAAAAAAAAAAAATTAGGCAGATGACAACAGGCAATGATACTCCACTATGCAAGAAAAAGGAAGAAAAAAGAATGTATGAAGTTATATTTTACTCTAAATGAGAAGTCATTAAGCTTCTTTTCCATTTCTATTTTTATGTGTATGGAATGCTTTTTAATTAACAGACATTATGAATACAATATATTTAACAGATGTAGTTTCTAGAGAATCAATTCATCTCGTATTAAAAGCAAATTCTACAATCTGAGATAGAAATAGAATAATTCTGTTCCATACAGAAATTTATCTTGAGAGCAGCTGCACCTCTATAGTCCTTGAGAGAAGAACATCCTCAATGTCATAGAAGCAACCACTGAACTTTCTTTTCAAGTCAACCTGATCCTAGACAGGTTAAAACAGAATGAGGCAGCCATTCACTCCTTCCATAAGTGAGCATGAAATGCCTCAGTTCTTCCAGTTTATGGATGTGGCACCAGAAACAATTGTCTTCCGTGGTAATTCTTCTGTTTGTAAGCAGCAGTCACATGGTCAACATTTTGCCCTTTTATTGTCTGAGATCTTACAGTGATCTAGTCTGATGGAAGAAGTTCACAATTCTTAGCAAAATCTTTTTTTCTTGGTATTTGTATCACAATAGTGTCTTGAAGCTTCCAGTCATTAACTGGAGTCTCATCATACCAGCCAAAATGAGAAAAAATAAACAAATAGGCCTTTTCACAAAGAGCTCATGACTGAGGGGTCATTTCAACAAATCACAAAGATGAACAAAGGCCTAACTTGAACACTACTATTTTCACCTACAATGACTACTCATTTAAAAGGATGACAAAACAAAAATTGGAAGATGTCTTTCAGGTCCATGTAGAAATGTTTTCATCACCTGACACAGTCTATTTCCTTTGAGTCAGACTACATAGCAAAGATGAAATTTGAGCAGGCTGTAGAGAGGAATTTTTTACAGTAGGCTCTGAGGTCAGATCCCTTTTGCTGAATGTGCTTTACAAATTCCAGAAAAGAAAACATTTCTCCCACTTTTACAAATGTCATTTGTGTTGGTCCTGAGTATTTTGGGATATGAAGGCAAGGTGGAAGAGCTAGGCAAGAAGGTAAGAACATCAAGAATGTTGCAAATATGCAAGAGCTTCAATGAAGCAAAAGTTGAAAGATGAATAACATCTACCAACATTGAGTGCTAAATCTATGGTAGACATTCTGATTCTGTTTAAGCAATCCAGCTTTAAAAAGTGGGTTACGTAATTCATTGGCATCTATCTGAGATATGGATTGTTTCAATTTGATGTGTTTATTTTTAAAATAAAATATATTAACATCAAGTATATAATACCTTATCTGTAAGAAAAAATGTGATCACCCTTAAAGAAATCTAAAACAATAGACTGTTGATAGGTTTAATCTTTGCATCTCCATCAGCTTTGCAAATGTCAGCTAATTAAAACCTATTTACACCCAGGTGAAATCTTTCTACTTGTTAATTTATCTAATGTGCAAGTACGTGTTCTGTACATAAACCCCCTTCACATATAACTCTGGTAAATTAAGATTTTACATTGCATTTTCTATACAATATTTTTTACAAGAAAACCAGACAACTAACTGGAAGAAATAGATAATATTATGTCTGAAAATGTTGAGATCACTCTCAAACATACAGTGAATAAAGTATTTGTAGCTTATTTGCTTGTGTGGCAACACCCTCTCTCCTCAGGGGCTTTGGAAGCTTTTCAGTGCTTTCTTAGAATTTTTATATGACACATCAGATGTCTTAACATTACCGAGTTTTTCACTTAAGTAACAATTCAATTCTAATAAAAAATCATAAGTAGACCTATAATGTGATACTATATTAAATGTATGAAATATTATATAAAATGTCTCTTATGTCTTCTAAAAACATTGTTTACTAAAGTACAAATGGATATTTGTTTGTTTCTATTTTGAAAACTTTTTTCTTTCCTAAAGAAAAGCTCTACACAATGTTTTACCAGATTTATCTCTGTCCGAAGTACACTACTTTAAATTAAGAGTGTGTTCCATGCGTTTCAGAAGAGAAGTTACCTGTTGATCTTATGGACAATGATAATCCTGCATGGATTTAGTAACACATTTTACTGGGGAAAGAATATGAACTAGTCTTCTTATTTGTGAATTTGCTCTGTTAATGGCTTATAGTTAGTCTCATGACTTCAGCTGATTTTCATTATTTAGTCTGCAAAATTAGAGACCTAACAAGTCTTTTACATAATTATCTATATATTTAGTAAAATCTAATATCTAAATGTCTAATATCTAACATTCAAGGAGAAATTAAAAAGATGGAAAAGTGACTTAGTATTTATAAATTAGTATTTGGGAGAATAGATTCCTTATTTAAAAAACATTTTAGAATAGTTTCATGAAAAAGACTAAAAAAAGGTCAACAACAGTTACTATTAGCCAACCAAAACCACTTTGAGCCTTTTGTGTTTGAGTTTGTCCAGGAGTTCCTTGATCATCCACACAGGGTTCCCGTTGTTTTTTCCTCTTTGTTGAGATGCATAGCTTCTGAGCTTGGAGGAGGTTAACACTGAATATTACCCATCTTTCTTGAGCCCCCCCCTTTCCTCTGGTGCTTTATTCCATGGTACTCTACCAAACAGATCCCTTAAGAGGCCCAAGTCTGCTCTCAAGTTCGGGGTAGAGCTTGCTGTGCACTCTCCTCCCTGCCCTAAGGATCTTGAAAGCCACCATTTCTTGGTCACTGCAGCCCAGGCTGCCCTTGAGCCTCACATTCCCCACCAGCCCCTCCTGTTGGTCAGAACAAGATCCAGCATGGTGCCTTTAAGCCAAAGCAGCAGCAAAGTAGCTCCAGCTTCTGGTTCCTAGTCCCAAATGCAAGTTTTGTATCTGATGCCTAATCAAGCAACAGTCCCTTGAGCAAGGACTCCTGCTTCTTTTGAAACTCTGCCTTATTTCCAGGTAAGTAAGTAAAAACAATGAAAGCAGAGAGCATAAGTGGACAATGAATTTCCCATATGGTAATTTAAATAATGTGGTTGTTCCTCTTCTTTTAAAAAAATCTTTATACACATAATAAATAGATGAAATCTATATCATATAATAAAACCCATACTGTAACACGAACTAGAAGCAGAGTAATATTTAACTGCAAGCTATATAACTTCTTGGGATATGCATAATATAATAGTCAGGAAGCAAAACACCAAGAGAAAAATAACATGTAGCAACAAAATGATCTCTACCTATCTTTTATTTAAGAGATCAATGCAAAAAGTGAAGTGGAAAGAACTAAATAAAGAGGCTCAAAGGTGGTTTACAAGCTGATTATCATAAATAAATTATATCACTAATGTGTCAGATTTTGTTCACACTTTTCTATTGAATGATACTAAATATGGCTTTATTATACTCTGTCCTATACTGATTAGAACTTCTCTAGTGCATCAGCTGATCAGATGTGACTTGAGAAAATAGCCAATAAAGGGAGAATTCTCTTTTCTGATTACTGGTTTTGGTACCGTTTAACTTTTTAAACTTTTTAAAATAATTTAGCTTTTTAAACTAATTTAACTTTTAATTTCAGCCAAACCAAAAGACGCTGAAGTAGGGATAAAGGTACAGGCAAAGTTAAAGCATTCAGATTACTTTTAAGGTTATTTTTGTTTGTAAACAAATAGCTACTATGTCTCTCAAAATAATTTGTCTGCTCAATCTCTATAGAATTCAACAGGTTTTTTCCATATTCAGGTTCTGGTATAAGCATTTCACATGTGGTAGTTTCACCAACTTGCTATGGATGCCCAGTACATCAACCTATTTGATGATCATGTTCAATCTTTCTTAATAAAAGAATAAGGACACTCCCTTACATGGACAAAGAGAGTTTCATACGTTTCCACTGCTCTAGTTAAATTACCAGGTTATTTTCCTTCTCCTTTTAGCACATAATTTTCAAAGGAAAAATACATTCAGGTTGTAAGACATGTAATTTCAATGTAATTATTTTATATCAAAATCATTACTAAATATATCATCTGTATAATATGGAACATAACTACTTTATAAAGAGAAAAATAAAAATTAAACTCATTCAACTGTGCTAGTTCAAAATTATAGTTGAATACTGTAATGATTTATCATGTGAATGCATAAATTTATATACCTACACTAATGATGGCATTTTTCTTGAAGTACTGTCTTTGCAAGTTTTTTTAAGTCACACCTGATGTTTCACTACAGTGAAAACATACTGGATTTTAATTTTGGTTATAACCAATACAATATTACTTATTTTTATAAGTTCAGTGTTTAACATGTTTATGCTATGAATGTGGGAGTTTTGCTATATATCTCTACATTTGCATGCATAGGTAAAACTAGATAGTAACCTATGTCACTTTTAAAGTATTCACTAATATCCATTGGTATTAAAGTTCTGTACTTTCTACTGTTCCTGCTACAAATGACAGCAAGAAAAAAAATCTTCACATTTTGTCATCTTTCTTTTGCTTTCTGTGCCTTACTGTTATTGCATTAATAAACATTACCTAGGGTCAAACTATCTAAACCACCAAAAAAAGTTTGAAGCCTTCAGGGCTGTAAAAGTTTTGCATATTTCTGTGAATTCAATAGGACGTGAAAAATTTGGTGCCCTGCCTTTTTGACAAAGATTAACAGGAACAGAAGATGGCTTGGCATGAATCCATTTTGTGACAAAAATTGCCATGAGAATACAAAATAGCACAATATTAATTCATTTTCATGAAAATGATGGTAATGAAAATGAGAAATGGCATCAGCTAAATCCATTTTCATTACTCTGTTATGATTGCAATCTTGTAGCACTCAGCTAGTGGGCTGAGTGAAGAGATGTATATTTTAACCACATTTTTAATGTCTTTGATGCGTATCTCATTGCCCTTTATACACCTTTTCACTCTGTACTTTGAATTCTTGCTTTAAAGAGATTTTAGATCAGTTTCAGATATATAAACTTGGTGTCATATTTATTAATGATCCTTAAATACAGTTCATAGAAAGCAGAGTCATGGAGCCCTGAAGAAATTGGCATTGCATGATTTAATTTGTGAAAATGCAGAAACCCCCATGTTTGTAATAAATTTATGTAAAAATGCCAAAGTAGAGTATAGAACTGTAAAAGTTCAGATCAAAATGGTTTTCCTTTTAAAAAAGTGTATTGTTTGGACTCCATCAAATTTAAAAGAATGGTGTTACAAGTTAAAAGATTATTTCTTACAATCAAATTTCCAAGTTTATTCACATGGAATTAATTTTGGGGTTTGTTTTTTTTTGGGGGTTTTTTGTTTGTTTTTTTTTTTTTCTGAGTAAGCATAGAAATATTTTCTCATTACTGTAATATTGAACTTTGCTTGATGTGAATTAGGAAGAAATAAGTCAATACATGACATTGCTAACAATAAACCTATTATTAAGTTCTTGTATGTTAACATAGAGGAATTTAAAAATATATAGAACTTAATATCCAGAAAGATCACTCAAAAGAAATCTCCAAAGAAACATATTCTAATTTTAACTATCATACTTATTAACTCGATTTTTTTCCACCAGCTCGTTTTGTACAGTAAGATTGCTTTGGCTGTATCAGTAGTTTTATTTAAACTTATGCCAGCATTTGGTTTAAGAATATAATTGTGTTAATCATGTAATTATTATTTGTAAAAAAAGAAATACTAGCTAAAGGTAATTATCAATTTATACGTATGCCCCACTCTTTAAAATATTCACACCTAACTTTACACCTAGCTTTACACTTTTTGTGCTTGCATTTTTGCAAAGCTTAAACTCCCTCAGCTTTGAGTTTCCAAGCACCAAAGAACCTGATGCTCTGAGAATAGGATTGACTATACTCCGCAAATACAGCCCAATGTTTCAACAGAAAAAACCTGAGTAGTCTAGCAGATGCACAGCTAATTTGAGCATTCCAGCTGGAACTTTGACATGCCGGTTTTTTGGCTTTTTGAAAGAGCTTTTGTCCATGATCTCTAAGATTTACCCTCCTGTCACTGCAGGACAATCTCTGTAAATGAAAACCCCAGGATTCTCAAATTCTTTCTTTAACATTTTGTAAATAGAGGGGACAAAGTGTCTGACTCTCAAATTGACTCATCAAATAAAATCTTGTTTGTGATTATGGCTAATAAATGCCTCCCAAATACAAGCGTAGACACCTATGATACTCTCTTTTCACAGTTCTCCCCATAACATCAAGAAATTTGGAGACCCAAAGCTCTTGATAAAGTGATAACAAGAACTCCCTGCCATGATAGTGTATCACAAGCCTTCCTGAGACCAGGTGACACAACAGTGAGGCAAGTCTGTCACAACCTGACCATCTCCTGCAGCTCCCCTCTCTCTGGCCTGTTGAATGCAAACTGACCAACATGAAGATCAACTTAAAAAGCAGGACAATGGAGGCCAGCCAAAGACCTGTGTGGAAGGTTTTTCCATCATGCTTTAAGCTCGTGAAAGCACAAACATCTTAATGTTGTAGAATACAATTTATTTCAGAAAAAAAGATATTTATTGCAGTTGCAGTCTGGATCCATAAGGTTTTCGAATATCTGCTTCCCTTTTTATAAAAATAGTTTATGCAAGTTATATTCTTAAGAGGTAACAACAATATAAATCATTACACTATATATCCATGTCTTCACGTGTGTCTGAATTTAATTTTTTTCTTTAGGATAGTTTCTGTGAGTTATGGATCATTGTATCAGCCAGATTTTTTTATTAGTTTAAGTGCAGTTTCTCTGCAGTTGAAAGCAGTGGTACATTTGCATCAAAACTATATATGGAAAAACAGGAAAAGCACAAAGTGATTTCACATAATTTATTGACTACGCAATTCTTCAGAATTCTCATGACAAAGAACTTAATGAGAATAAAACCTAGCTTATTGATCTACTCATTTCTTAAATACATAATAAGAGTAAAAACAATCTAAGAATGATGAACATAGTGCAATTTTGAATTAATCTTACTGTCTTGCCTTGTCCCATACACCTTATTCTACAACATTAAATCTGACTTTTCATCCTGAAATCCTAATAATATTCAGAACTGACCCATTATCTTCAAAGTGTAATCACCACTGCTCTTCTTTTTTTCCTCATTGCAGTTTGCAAGTTTTAAAGCAAAAGAAAGCAGATAAAGTATCTTGATTCAGAATGGTATTAAACAATAGCTCTGCTCAGTACTTTATTATCTGAGCAATTATCTATTTTTCAAAGGAAAGTGTTTCCATCTTCACTTGAAAAGTAGTTTACACATTCAATTGCAGTGACTTATCAAGCAAGTCTAAAATTCTTATACATTATAAGAATTTCAAACTTTTATTCAAAAAGACCCTTGAAATATTAGCTATGTTGGCCTTTGTCTCTTTTCTTACCCATGGAGTCTTTGTGCCATGTCTAGCTATCTATCTGCTTAAAGATGTCAGGATTCTACCTCATAGGAGCTAGCTGATACAGTTCCCCTAATGAACAAAATGATCTCTCCAGGCAGTGACATCAGACACTGTCTTCAAGGTGGTTCAGGCTCTTAGGAAGAGTTAGTGCTATAAAATTACATGTATCATTTCTTGAAAGTCATATCTAGGGCAGTTTTTGAAGAGAGCTGTGCCAATGTAGACAGCAGGGAATAACAGCTCTCAAATCTCAACATAGTTAAAATAGAACTACTTGAACCAAGCAAAAGCTGAGTGGTCTGGACCATCTGAAAATTGGTCCTGAACACCCAGATTCTCTAACTGAACTTCTTTGTGTAAGTTCAGTGTTTTTTTCCGAGGACAGATGCTATATTAAGTTGTAGTGCCCTTCACAAGGTTGGTCTGAATAATACTTGACAAAGTACCATTCTTCTATGTCCACTGTGCATTTTAACACTCAGCCATCAGACATGATGGCTCCTGGCTAAAGAATTCACAGGAAGCATAGTCTTACAAGTGTTGTGATTATATGATTGAAAGACAAACTTAGAAATGGTTCAGTTACTACATATAAAGCGTTTAGCAATAAATAGGTCTGATACAAAATAAAAACCTAATCCCAAAACAAGAACTGCATGAACAAAATAAAAGAGCAAATAATGTGTATGTATATATATATATATATATGACTCCAATCAAACTAGAAATGAGATCTTTAACTTTGGAACACAAACTCTCTTAATCCTCGTTAGGGAAATAGTATTCTGTATAGAATGTGAAAGGTATTTCACTGAAAAGGAATTACAGGGTGTACTAATAATCTCTTAAAGCAATGTTTCTTCCTTAGCAGATATTAAAAAGTAATTTCCATATCTTTTTTCCCAAATTTTTTTTATTTTTTTTTTTTTTTTTACAATTTGGGGAATTAACATGTACATATGTGCATATGATTAATGATTTCTGATGTAATGAGTTCTTTGTGTTGTTTTCCTGTTCTCTGGTCATCCATGTTTTCTTAGATCACCCATTTTTCCATTAGAAAGACAGGAACTACTAGTTTTGTGTGACTGAATTAGGCTGAATAGACTTTGCCTCAGTGGAATAGTGAAACAGGTATGACACAGGCAAAGCTACTGGTCTGTAGAAAGGAGAAATTAGTAGCTGTGTGTTTACATTAAACACATGTAAGAATGTCAAAAATACAGGAACTGAAGAAAAAGGATTTGTTGCTTTTGAGAAAAAGCAACTTTCCATTGTCACCCTTGCTGAAGGTGATAGGAATTTGTCAAAGGTTTAAAAAAAGACATCACTCAAAGGGGAAACCAAAGAGTCAGGTTTCTGTTCACTTTGGATTCTGTAGCAGTGTAATGTAACTTCTGGATGTAGCCGCGTAACCTCTGGATGCAAAGGAAAAGGAGGTGATAGTGATATACATATATAAATGGCCATTTTGGTAGATCTGTAAGTTTCTTGACTTGACTATGAGTGTGTGTATATATATCAGAAAATCCACTGCAAAACTGTCTATATAATACTGTTGCACTGTATGCTTCCCAGAAGCATAAAGCAATATTCTAAGGTAACAAGAAAAATGACAATGCATGTGTTTTGCTATAGCACAATTTCTGTAATTCTTTTAACTTGGGGATATTGTAGATTACTGTTTCAGAGTCTGTCTGACACAGGTAAAAAATATGCTTTTTGTCTGTTTAACAGCAACTGAAATGACTGTTCTTAAAAGTGGCAGGTAAATGATGTCCTGTTACACTGGTGACAAGATCTCAGAGACTGTTGGTTGCTGTCTGCCCTGGTTTTCATTACTGAATCTCACAATTGCTTTACCCTTAGCTTCAGTAGTGTTAGAAAGAAAACAGACCTGATGACAATGAAAAGCAGCCTTGTTTTGCAGCTTCTAGTACAATACCATGTCTAAAGTAGTCTCTATAAGGATATGGTTTGCACAAGTATACACAGTAATTCCCATCCTGCTGATGTGATGGGCATAAACAATTTACACCTTGGTCTCAAGTCCTACCATTCTTAGAGGTCCAGAAGTACACATATCCTCTTTGAATAGTCCCATAAAATATGTACACAACAAAAAGAAGATTTCATGAAAGCAAGGAAACAAAAGAAAGAAGACTATACCAAGCGGCATGATGTGAGGGTTGAACTAATACCACTGTTCAATTTGCACCTGATATAAAAATGGATTAACACTGACATATTTTATGAACTTTTGTGTTGACATGAGATGCTGTCAGTAACACGGCATATAGACATGCCTTAAAACACAGTGTAGTGGACTTTCTATATAAATGAAAATCCAATAAAAGAAAAGAATTCATTGTACTGTCTTAAATACAGGACTTGCTAGTGTCTTCATATTTAATAAAATACCTTTCATGTGCAATATTTGTATCACACAGTTCCTGACTTGATGTGTGAGGCACTTTAGTATGGCATGATTGTTTTGTTACTTCAGGCATCCATCCAGCTGTGGACCAGCACTTGGTCAGACTGATTTGTTCTTGGCAAGAAACTAAGAAGACATAACACTTTCAATCGTACATTATGACTTCGGGGGTTTGTTGTGGGAAATAGCCAAAAGTGTTACCTTAATCCTTGAAACAGCATACAGTTTGATCTGCTAATCTGTCACCTCTGCTTTTAGAAAGGAGCAGATTAATGACAGTTTTCAGAAAATGCTGGTAAAATTTACAGTGGTTTGGTAGTGATTAATTTTATACTAATTCTTATGACTAATTCTTATTCTCATGACAATTACTGTAATCTGATCAATTCCATACTCTTATGCAATGATTGTAATGAGAAAAGAAAATTGCACATCATGAATCTTTTCCTGTGATAAAGATTACTGCAAGGATTTGACAGGACAAAAAATTAAACTCACCCACTTAGTAATCTTGAAATTGTCTTCTGCTGTCTGCTTCAAATGTCATAAGAGAGGTGACTGCTTGGACACTATCAGTCACAAAAATAAAAAGCAGGCCCGTGCTTTCTTCAACATAGTGAATCATCATTCACAGTTTATATTGTAAGTGATAAAGGCTGCTATTATGCAAATTAATAAACAGGCAAGAACTTAGTCTTTTAGTTTAGCTAAACAAGGGGAGTAGGGATGAAAAGCAGAGCTTGGTCAAACAGACATATTTGGTAAAAATTCCTCCTCTTTCATAGTGAGATGAAAATTGTGTAGTAGATGAAAATGAAAGATGCTTAGTTCATCCTGCCAGTCTAAGTTTTAAAAAAGATTTGCTTTTTCCAACATGTGGCTGTTTTTCACCCTCTTCTCTAACTTATTATTAAGGCTGCTACCTGTATTATGTTACAAAGGAATTTGGAGAATAGTTTTTTGTTTGTTTGAATTAAATATTTTGGCAATTAGTGTAAGAGACAATATTTCCTCACGATAAAGAATATATTAAATTATTCCAGTTACTAACATTACATATGTGCAAAACATACCATAGTCTTTTGTCAACCTGGAAGATAATGTTCTGCAATTTTGAGAAATTTCATGGCATAGAAAGCATCCTTTATGTTGCAGTCATTGGCTTTTAGGCTGTGTAATATTCATCAATGAGCATAACTCATCAAGTCATATTGCTGTACTGATTGATTAGGATGCATTTATATCAATGGGCTAAATTTAAAAAAGTTGATAGAGGTGGTTCACAACTGAGTTAGCCTGACATTAGCTTGAAATGAAGCAACTGAAATGCAGAATTGAAGAACTTGACTAAATACACCATTATTTAAATGATCATTCATGCATTGCTTCAAAAATGGAAACTGAATATCCTTTTTCTTTATGACAAATACACATCTCACAGGACTATGGAAAGCTAGATTAATTTTCCTGTACATCACAACCTTTATGTAAGCAGCATGTAAGTTCTTCATCTTTACATACAGCTAATGATTTTTGAATACAATTTATAATACTTAAGTTAATATGAAAATCAATATGTTCAAGACTGTATTGTTGTTATATTGCACTTGTAGTTATAGAACAGGAGAGGACATTTAAGAGCAAAAGAAGAAGGTAGAGTTTTATGGCTTTTTTTATATATATATTTTAATACTGTTGTGCAAATGAGGGACAATAAGCAACTCAGGAGTTTCAGGGTCCAATTCCAGAAAAAATAATTTATCTCTTAGGCTAAATAGAAATATTATCATCTATTTTAAAAACAAGAGATCCATTCAAGACTGTGACAAGGTCATAGTGTCCTAATACTTTTATCTTTTAGATTATAAATCACTATTTCATTTTCACTACATAGATTCAGCCTGTACAGATGCAAAATTTGACAATGAATGAGAATAAATTATTTCCTGGGTGACAAGTGGGGAAAATATGGACATATTGTAACAGAAAGTGATTCATCCATGTAGTTGTACAATGATAAGGACATACACTTTTAAATGATAAGTTAGCCTAAGGGTGTCTTCCTTCCATGTACATGAGTATAAATAACTACTGTGCTTCCAGCAATGCATAATTTATCTGTAAAGGAAAAAAAGTGCTGTAAAGCAGAAGGGACAGAAAAGAAATTCTGATCAATAACATTGCATCAGAGCTACTTTGTATTTTGCAAAATGTCAGGAGTGTCCAACCAGGTTTGTACCTAAAGTGAACATATGGTAGTACTGGAACCACAAAGACATGATGAGAAGAGCAGTGTCTCTCATGAACATCTGTCTATACACCAAGTTTAATCCCCCTTCCATGAACAACAAATAATAAATTTAGGTTAATCTGATAACTCCTATAGGTTTCATAACCTTTCCTAAGAATGCTGCATTGAATAAACATGACAGAAAAAGGTGAGATGACAAAAGAAGGAAATTGCAAAGCTATGGTAATATATTTGCTCTTCCTAATTTTCATTGTTCTCTCTTTTTTTTTTTTTTTTTTTTTTTTTTTACAATAACCCTACAACTTTATCCCTATGGACAAAGATACAAAAAATACAGGGTGAGAGTGATGTAGTAATAAAAGGGAGCATGGTAACAACTAATAGGCTCCAGAATGTCTCTCTGTAGCTCTGCAAATGAAATTTTACAAAAAGAATATAGACCAAAGAGAAGGATGCGCTACTCAGTAGAAAGACTGCTCAACTCTTCATTTTGGTTTTCTAAGCTCTATTTCAAACACAGTAGTGTATAAAGCTATGGGAAAATACAGGGCTAAAGCCATAGCTGAAGGAGGAGCTGTGCTACATAGTCTTTTCTGCTGGATGAGGAATGTGGTTTTTAAGTGAATATCCTGATTGTCCATCCTTGCAGGGCTTCAGATCACATCATGTAGCACATGAATAGGATTCCTTTCAAATGAAATTAAACCAGACCATGCACTCCCACTGTGTAACTAATAAACCCAAATACTAACAGTCCCCAGGTAGAAACTACAGCTAATCTAAAATAAAAATCCTGAACTGCATAATGTGAATACCAAGTCTTCCACATGAATTGGTTTGTTGTCAAGATCCACTTCAACTGTACCACTGAAGCTTGCTGACCAATGCTACCAGAAATACAAAAAGGCAGAATGTCTGACATTCTGCACACCATTCCCAGCACTCTTCCAAATTTCCTTTGAAAAACTGTTATGTTGCAATCTGAAAAACCATTATTCCTCGCAACCATTTATGTTTCCCATTAAAGAGCTGTCTGTAGGACCAGACAGAATTTGAGCTGAGACATTCAGAACTCTATTTAATTTCTGTTTTTATCTGACAAGCTCTACTGGTGCCACTTCTCCTATGAATACTCTTTTTTGTGCCTGAGCAGTAATTTTAAAGTATGAAACAGATTTTCCTATTTTAACTTTGAATTGTTATCAGATTACACTGAAAATTACCTTACATAGTGGGTTAAAATAATGCTTGCATATTAAAAAATGTCAAATGTATAAAAATTCTGAAGATATTAAGAAAATATATTGATTCTTTCATTTTCCACTCACAGAAAAAATTCTTGTTCTTTGTGTGAGCATTTTTTTCAGGGAAACAGATAGTCTTATGCGGTCTCCTGTTACGTTGCTTTACCTTACATTTCAGTGCATTCTTAGAGTTGCCAAAGTCATGCTTTGTAGAAAAAAAAAATCCAGTCCTGTGGTGGGCATCAGGTACTGGAAACTCCACTGCTTCCATTTCTTTTTTCCCATTTTCCATATTCTAGCTTTATATTCATAGAAATATAGCAATTTCTATGTTATGCATTAACAATAATTTTCTACATTATGTGAAAGATATTTCACAAATGTGAAATGTTTCTGTTAAAATATTTTAAGTCAACCTTTCAGTCTTTCATTTGAAAAATTACATTCATGAATTCTGTCACATGCAGTTACGTTTAAGATTTTTGCAATTCTCAACTCCCTTTCCAATGTTCTGCATAAATGAAATTATATCATTGCTCTCACCAGTGAAAATATTCATCCTTACAACCTGTTTCCTTTATTTTATTGTCAGTTATGGTGTTATCTACTTTTATTTAAATTCCACATTGGAAAGATTTATTTTGAATAAGAAATTTTGTATTTTAAAGTATCCCACTTTTTCTATGACATTTTTACGATGATCACATCTATATATTTACACATATTATAAAACAATCATAAGCACTTTCAAGGATAATACTGTGAAAATATAAAAATGAAATATATAATAATTTGATAATACAAACATTGTTGTCAAGTTTACACTTCTGTCCAGTATTATATAAAATGGAATTTTGCAAATCATAGGCATCTAAATATCAACACTAATTTCATTGACAGACTGAAAAAATAAAATTTCTTAGAGATTTAAATATTTCACAAACATTGTATTAGTAAAAATTTTAAATTTCCTGGTAAAGTATGTAGTTAAATAGGACTGGAGGACCACTTGTCCAATTTGCTTAATGTAGGTCTGAAAGGAGTGGAGAAATCATTTTGGATAAATTAAAAGAAAATAAATCACTGACCGTTTATTTAGTTTTCTTTAATAATGTGAATGGAAACTTTTTTCCCCCCAAGATAAACCCCTAATTTTGTCTATTTTCAGACTGAGTATATAATTTCTACTTCAAAATTTGCAAGGTGGATGCTATTTCATAAACAAAGAAACATAGCCTTTTAGCCTAAGTAGCTCAGGTATTTTCTAAGTGTTCTGCATTCTTGTAAAGTTCTTTAAATACCAGGATTTGAGGTTTTCTGGGTATCTCGGTGAAGCTAACACAAATTTTATAAAATACATATAATCCATTCCGGGAACAAGAAGAGAAAAGCATAACTATATCAATTAAAGGCTAAGGCCCTCCTGAAGAAAATTCAAGAAGTATCTTAGACCTTGCAGGAAGCAGAAGACTCCTGCCATGTTAATTTCTTGACTATAGAAGAGAAAAAGCTCCACAGTTTCAAAATTACTGCTTATCCTGGAAGAATTGTCCTTCCTTTCATCACTTTAAAATCTTCCAGGACCTTAAATTCCCTCTTCAGATGAAGGTTGAGGTACATAACTCTCATTCCACACCTAATTTCTTTTTTTTTTTTTTTTACTTTTTCTTTTTTTTGATAGAACCCACTTGATTCCTCTACCTAGGAGTGATAATATGCACTGGCAATGATCTATCTGCATGCTGTTAGACATGCAAGAAGCATCCACTCAGTCTGTGAAGCAAGTGGTGTTTAATGAATGAAAAAAGAGGCCATATATTACCTATCTTGCAGCTGCTTACTTGTGTGAGCAGCTTTCCATAACCTCTGCTTTCAGGCTGCATAGCATAATTACCTTATTCAACTCCTGTCATAGTGATACATAAAATAATGGCAGCTACTATCTTCCAAAGGAAGATTTCCGAAATAACACACTGTCTGAGAACCATAGAAAAGTAAAAGGCTGGAGGATCAGAAGGGTCCTACAAACACAGCAGCAATTTGGCAGTGTAAAGTATGCCAAGGTATTTTACAACCTTCATCAATGAACATTGTTCACCAAAAAAAAAAAAAAAAAAAAAGATAAAAATTTGTCTATTTTGATTTAATAAATAATTGTTATGATTTATAATTTTTGCAATGATTGGACCAATGCAGAAAGTCAATGTTCAAGATATATTTATAGCTAACAACAGCTTCTTCTGCTGGAAATCTTTATTAACCTTAAATATCTTTCACACTTTAGTATGAAATTTTTGCTAAATTCATTTTAGAATGAAGGTGACTTTTACTACAATTCTTGTCTGAGGCATGCTTTGCAATATACACATGGTCCTCAGCACTTTGACAGATTATTATCTAATCTGGCATTCCATTTGCACAGGCAGTTTTCCAGTAGATTTGACATTGATCATCTGTCCATTTGATTTGTTAACTTAAGTGTGGTTTTTTACAAAATGACTAAAAGCTTGTGACTCAGTATAGCAATGCTGTTATTTTATATTTTACTTCACCCTAAATTTGTTTTCCAGAGAAGTGGCTTTGGTTGGTGAAAAAAATGACGTTATTTTTCTTTCTCTATCAACTCTCCACAGCTAAATAAGCTTTAGGAATTTGGGGTCCAAATGTGATTAATTTGACTGGCACAAGAAAAGGGAAGCAAGACTGACAGGATGGGGAGATAGTAACAAAGTGCATCAGTATGGACATGAAATCCTCATATTACTGCATGTATCACAGTCAGTTCCTGTCAGCATATTCCCTCTATAGTAAATCTATTTTTCTTATAGATCTTCTCTTTATCTACCAAATGTTTATAAAAAAAGAATTAAGAAACCACAAATCAAGACAATGTACGACACTAGAATAAAAACCAACTCTCCCAAATGGGGATGCCAAATGTCTAGGCTTATGTTTGTTGAATATCATACTATCTAACTTTTAACATTCATTACACAGCATTTTCACAAAGAGGATGTCTTTTTAAGCAAGGTAAATATTACAGTCTACCTATTTTTCCCTATCCATGCAAAAGCTCACTGATACTATTTAAGAATGTGCATAAAAGTGGATGAATCTGTGTGCAAATAGACACACATTTTCTGCAACATAAGGGCATATAGGAAGTAAAAACATTATCCCAAATTTGGCAAATGCATTCCTGATTTCTTAAAATTTGCTCATAATTCTTTTTTAGTTGGATTGCTTATCTAGAATCTAAAAAAAAAAAAAAAAAAAAAAAAAAAAAATTACTAAATAGTCAAGATTAAGATCAGTGAGACAGGGAAAATTAAGATCCAGACCAAGCAATTTACTAATGATGAAAAGAATAAATTATGTCTCCATCTACCCTCAAATATCCAACTGTGTTCCTTTGAGCAAAATTGTTTCACCAGAAATACTATTTTATAACTGGATCAATTGCCTTGTATTTACAGTAAAATGATTCAAGGTCTGACTAGGCACTTAGCTCTAGCAATTATTTTATAAAAATATTCCAAAATATTATTATCAAAACATTGATTGTTTTACTGAAACATCACTGTTATAATAGAAAATTTCCAACTCCCTTTTGAAGAAAGAAAAATTTATTTAAAAGGTGAAGACTGATTAACTGTGGCCTGAGCTCTACAAGTGCTTCTGCTGAGGCTACTGCATCCAGAGTGCTGCCCTATGCTGTGAGGACATATGGGGATCTTTACTAGTTTGGGTTGCTTAGCACTGTGTTTCATTTTCATGTGTTCCACCATAAATGCATTCCATGTATTTATGTATTTATGTGGTCAAGATGTGAGGATTTTTGGGATGTGGGATTTTTGCCACTTTTGCATTACTATCTTCATATCATTGCAAAAGAGCGATCCATGCCAAAGGTCTGACAAGTGTAGATTTTTCTCCATTCCCTGTTCATCCTCAAATCTGTTCAATGCAACTGCCAGCATAACACTATTTAGTCAAGGGCCTGTTTAATTCCTACTCTCTTTGTTGCTGGTAAATGTACTAAGGAGATACCTCAACTACATAAACTCCGCTAGTGGGTTTATATTACTTGTCTTCACAGGTGTGTAACAAAGGAAGTGGTATTTTGGTTGTGCACTGCTATGAACCAAAAATACCACCTGTATAAAGAAGGAGCATGTGTCTTATGTTTAAAACATTTCAAATATGTAATATTAAAATCATATGCTTTTAGACTTATTTTTAGTAAATAGTTATGTGCTTTTCATGTGATTATCCTCTCTCTCATATCACACAATTCTTTAGCAAAAGACAGCTACCACTGATAGTAGTTGGAAAAAGCCCTTGGAAAGGTACCACGATTGCCCTGATTTCTTCAGAAAACAAGTTTAACCCTGAACTAGATGAATATCGTATTTTAATGAAATTTCTCAAAAACTTACTAATCAACAGAATTAGTTAGCAAAATACTTAAAAATTAAACATGAATTTATAGTTATAATTTAAATGACTTTCATAGTTATATAAAGATTAGTCTAACACATAATGGTATTATTTTAGTAAAAAACAAGTATATAAAAAAGTCGTCTCTGGAGATGCCTCAAAAAAGACAAAAATATTGATGCTGTGAAAGTGCTTGATACTTGCTACAGTATCTCTTCATCTCAGAGATGTCCCATCTCAATAAAATATAACTAAACATATTCTCTTATGTGTGTAAACAAAAATGCTTACTATACTTGTGTTGCCTTTTTTTTTTCAAATCTTCAGAAGGACAAAGGCACAACCTCTTGGTTTAATTTGAGCAATAAAGGCACAGTAGAAGTTGTTTCATTCAACTATGTCATAGCTTTCATACTTACCATGATCAAATTTTGTACCCCAAGAAATGACAGAAGCATGTTTATTTACAAAGATGTTTTTAAAAATGTATCAACTACATTTTGAATAGATATTGCTTCCATGAAATGCATGCTGTATCTAAGTAAAATTCCTTAAAACAATAATATCTGTTTTGCAATTGTGTGGCAACAACAAGATTATAAAAATATAATGAGAAAGAATAGATAATTAGCAAAATTAAACCTAAAACTCCTCTGATCTGGAGACTCTTCATGCTTGTTGGTTAGGCTTTCTAATGCCTTTCAAAATTTTGTCTGCCTTAGAAATCAGAAAATATTACTTTTGAAAGACACTTTCTTTGTTTTCAGTGAATAGAGAAAAGCTTTTATTTAGAATATATAATGAGCACAAACAACATTCAATTTCTAAATTTCCTTCAGAAACATTTTACATTTTTTCTGTAAGAAAGCACTACATTATTTCTGGTCAGTTTTTAATTATCGTTGCATGTTTTGAGTCCAAGACAGTTGTCTGTTCTGTGAACACTAACTCCTAAACCAGGTAAACTCTGCGTAACCTGTATAAGGTTTGCTGTCGTCCGCCTGGAGAGAGATAACGGTGTGAAAACAGTAACATCAAAACTAACTTTAAACACCTTGGCAATATGTTCATTCTTTCACATCTATAATCAAATCAAAGTAAAGCTTTTCTAGATTTGCCATCTTAAATAAGTACTAAAAGCCCTGCAAGCTATTATGCATTACAAAGTAAACTCTTAAGCGGGTGTGTAGGCCTACATATAGCCCAGACTTTATCTTTCTAATCTGGTGATGAATACAGCAGGCCACCATCTGGTGTGTGTGGACATCAACAACTACAAAACAGCCCTACAATTTCATAATCACAAAACTTTAACTGCTACTTACCACTTATTTCCAGCTACAGAAGGTCTCTGATTAAATCCGTCAAATAAATGTAGAAAAACAGCATGAGATTAACTGTTTTTGTTCCGGATTGGGTTTCAGATGCAGACAGTAAAGCAGGGAGAGCTCTGATGTTGCTACGGAAACCTGACGCTGAGGATTTAATGACAGCATCAGATGGTATTGTACTAGAGATTGTCTGCTTGAGGGACTAGACAGCATGCTGCTGATAGGAAATAAGAATGGATTCCAAATGTTTTCAGTTTGCTTTATCAGAAAAATTCTTTCATTGCCTCAAATATATTAACTTGACAGCAGATACTAAGAATTTAGATTAATGCTAGAAAAATATGTGAAACATAATCTGCCTGGAAGCTCTTGATGCAGGTAACTAATCTTCCTAACCCTTATTCAGTATGTAAAGTTTATAAAATTAATACTGTATTTTAGTCTGATGAATATTTAATTCATGTCTATATATATGATTCCTCAAATAATTTGTCTTTACACTGACAACTTATGAAAATAAAGACTTCTTATGTTCTTGTGTTTTAAGTTCATTAGTTACTGCTAAAAAAGGATCCAAAGAGGAAATATTTCCAACAAATTTCAGATTCACAGAGGTCTGGAACTACTAAATTTCAGGAATTTGTTTCATATTCAGTCCTTTCGGTTTGTAAATATTTTTATTTTGCGATAAAAAATTTAAAATACTATTACAATTAGGAAACAATATTTCTGAACACAGACTGCATGAACTCCAAAGTATTACCTGTCAAAATGTAGACTGATGCATGCATTTGACAGGTCAAAATTTTCTTTTATAAAATCTTTTTCTACTTCACAAGTCCTTCTTAATTTCATTTACCTTTTGTGATTTGTTGATTGTTATCAGATTAACAGATATAATAAAAAATATTCTCTGAAAACAAAACCCATGATTCTTCTATCAAATACATCTCTTTTTTGTTAGTTCATCTGAGATCCAGGACATTAGTTCATTGAGAAACTTGCATAAATACACAGAAATAATATTTTATATTGAATTGAGGGTCTTCTGTTCCAAGAAATTTGACAAACATATTTCCCACTGCATAGTATTGAAAAGCCTGTTGATAATAGTCACAACAGCAACTTCGTTCCTTCAAATATAAGGCCACTGCAATTTTATTCTCCAAATACAGCAGAAAGAACTGCCATTTCAAAGGTCTAAACCAAACATCACACAAGATCATTTGATCAATATGACTTTGAAGGTTAAAAATTGATTCAGTCCTACTGGGACTTAAGACTGTATCTCCAGGAGTCTTAGGTATTTTAAACATGAAGATAACCCCATCAACAGACCTCACCATTAGCATCAAAGGGAATTTCTGATTATGTCAATAGTAGGGCTCCCTCTACCTACTATCCTTCTACCTACAATCCCTAAAAAAACCCCAACAAAACCTAACAAAACAATCTCCCACCAAACAAACTGGCAAAAGCAAGGAGAAGCCTATGAATTTCCTTATTATGAATTTCCCCATAATATTTTCTCTTTCGATCCTAAATAATACTGGGAAAAAAATATTAATTTTTGATCCATTATCAAATTAAAACTTCATGGTTGATTTTTTCTCGCTATCATTTTTAGAGTAAGATTTAGGAAGTTCAAGATAAAGAGTAGGGTTGTCTTCAAAAATAAAAGAAAAACCAACAAAAGATTAATTTGGAGTCAATATAGGTAATCGTGTGTTAAATGCACGGATGCTTTTTGAATTAAACATTCAAAAACAATCTATGTGAAAATCTGGGGTTATTTTGAAACAAACAATGCTTTGAATAGAGAAGAATTTCTTTTTGAATAGTCAAAATAAAATGTGTTAACATTTCACCAATGAACTATATTCTAACTGATTGGAAAATTCCCCTATATTCTAGTCCAAGCTGCTCATCAATTTCTCTCTGAGTTTTGTGGTTTAGAAAACTCTTCCCCAACTCCTTTTATGGGCAAATGTTATCTTGTCAAAACCAATAAAATACCCCACACACTACATGTTGTGCTATAGCTTTGAAGACCTCCTAGCAAAAGCATTCCCAGGATACACTACTACTGTATATAATATTTAAAGGAATATATGGTATTTGAACATAAAGTACTGCATGTACCTTCACATTTTTTATCTTAACATTTGAAAGAAGAGCTTTGAAGAGGCTTCAAGAAAAGTGTTTAGGAAAACATAGAAGAAAATTATTCTAAATATCTTTGAACTAGGCGAAATTATTAATGGAAGTTACCAAGCAAAACAAATGAAAAAAATTGACACGACAACATTTAAGACTATGTTAAAATGTAAAGGAAATAATTTTAGAGTAATTTCATCAAATATACACATCTGTTTTTTGAAATCTCTTTTTGTCCACTATGTGCAAAACACAAATCACAGAGAGGCTGAAATGATTTTATATTAATTTGTGCTTTTAATGTTTATTACCTATGGTATCTTGGTATCATTTTTTCCCTGTGATTTTCAGAGTGCATGTGTCATAAAAAGTGTTCGAATGGCTTTATCATCTCTTTAAAGACCAAGAGAACTCACTCCTTCCTGAAAGCAACCAGGTATACTTAGACAATGTCCCAGAGACTACAGAGTTTTGCAAAAAAAGAACATGAAAGACTTACAGTGAGAGAGTGAGGGTCTGAATTTTACACAATGGCTGAAAAATTGCTGAGAAGACTGAGAAGCACAAAGGCCTCATAGGCCACAAACAGGCCAAGGGAAAATCATGCAGATGTCACTAGAACTGAAAAAGAGAGCAGTTGAAACTAAACTAAGGGAACTCCTAATGGTGATATGCACAAGAAGGGGTAGAGCTGCTTATAAATACTTCCCATTTCTATTCTCTTTGTCTCTCTGAATTTGTTTCTTATTCAAAATGTTCACTATATCAGAGACTTGTGAATAATGTCTTGCTCTTCTTTAACTGATGGACGTTGGTTTTTTTTATGGAACTCCTAAAGGAAAGATAAACACATCTATGTTTTTAGTCTTAAACATCAAAGCCTGAAAGATCCTGAAGTAACTGTTAGGTGAAATTCAGATCCTCGTCTTTAGAATTTTACCAGCAATGAATACCGTAATGGTTTTCTGAAGCTAAGTTAATTGCTGCATTCTTGCTTCCACTCTAAAGATGCCATACATCACCATAGTGGGACAGTGAAAAATATGACATTAAAAAATATGTTGGAAAGGGTATGACAATAAGGCATGCTGAAACATTTTTGTTCTTATTGTGAATATTATGGCTGGATATCATGGCTGGAATGTCAATTGTCCTGCTTTGAAGAAACTACTATTGTTTATTTTGGATGAAAGACCATTGTGAGACATAGTAAGAATCTCAGAGTATTACTGAATTCATATTGAAAAGGATGAAATGGACTTTGTTAAAATAGGCAATCACCTATACTGTATGACAGAATTTTTCTCTTTTAAAAGTGTTATACTTTGTAAATATATGTAAAAGAAAAACTGCAAAGTTTTGTTAAATATCTTTAAATATGTTTTAATTGTATCTTGGAAAACCAGAATTCTACCAAGTTATCTGAAGCAAGTCCAGAGGCAGACCACCAAGTTTATTAGAGGGATGGAGCACCTCTCCAATGAGGAAAGTCTGAAAGAGTTGGGATTGTTCAGCCTGGAAAAGAGAAGGATTTGGGGTGACCTAATTGCAGCCTTCCAGCACCTGAAGAAAGCCTATAAGATGGAGAGAGACTATTTACCAAAGCATGTAGTGAAAGGACAAGGTGTAATGGCTTAAAACTGAGAGACAGTAGATTTAGATTAGATATTGGCAAGAAATTCTTTACTGTGAGGGTGGTGAGACTCTGGAACAGGTTGCCCAGAAAAGTTGTGGATGACACATCCCTGGAAGTGTTCAAAGCTGGGATGGCCGCGTCTCTGAGCAACCTGGTCTAGTGGAAGGTGTCCTTGCCCATGGTAGAAGGGTTGGAACTAGAGGATCTCTAAGGTCCCTTCCAACCCAAACCATTCTATGGTTCTATGATCCTTATATTTGACTCAATTTACCAAGATAGTTAGCATTCCAAGCTGTATGACTATCCTAATGTTGTCCTTTTAGGAAATAACGTCACTATTAATTCTTATGTGTATCATGTTATGCATTACTGTCATTCAAAAATTTCTGATCAACCAAATCTTTTTCTCATTTAGAAACTTTAAGGAATTCAGAACTACTACAGCACAGTTACACCAGCTATAGAATATTGTAAAAAATGAAAGTAATAGAGGTATAATCAAACACCCAGGATAAGCAAGATCATTCAGATACTTCAAGTTTTGAATATGCAGCAGCAGATGATCAGTAGTTTGTGAATAGGACAAATGTTCTGATCTAGAAATTTAACTTGATTTTGGTTTATGTGTTTCAGCTACATAAGCACAGTCAAATATATGGAATGCAGTATAGTAGACTATATTTTTCTAGTAGTGAAACTCACAGCCAGTGTTATATCTATTTTTCATGTAATTTCTACTTTATAGACACTATAGACACTAAAATACTTATTTTAGTGTCTATAGTGTATAGTGCCTGTGTATACATACTACTTACATTTGGTCAGAAAACTGATAAATATATTGCTATTTATACACAGAATTACAAATAAATCTTTATCAATCTACAGGCCTACTACTATGTCAAATGAATGGATATATTAAGGGAACTTAAATTCTTTTGGTTGAATACTGTACTTCATGGGTAAAGTGGGGAGGTATGTAACATCTAAATATTCTCACATGCATAACCACTTTTCTGAACGTCTGTCAGTCTACCTCATTATTGTTACAAAAGTGATACATAGATATATTTAGTGTTTCCCAGCTTTCAGGCATGTATAGTCCTACCCTTGGATGTCTCCTGCACTGGGTTCTAATTAAGTATGATTTGCAAATTTTGTCTCTTTTTTCCCCATATATGTGTGCAAATTGTTTGGGATTTGAGTCACTCTAGTGCCAATGAGATCTGCAGGCGGTTGTTTATACATCAAAGGAAACCATGGCTCTCACAAGGATCACTGAATGACCAGTATTTTCAGGTCCACCATTGATGACCACACGGAACTCTAAGCAATGAAAAACTGTAGTTCCAGCTTCCCACTGAAATGCCATATATTTCAACAAGACAGAAGCATCCAGTCCAACATAGTCTATAAACCATTGGCTAATATACTACAAGGATCTCCCATGCTGGTTAATTCACGCTTCTGAATAAGTTAGCCTGTAGTGGCTACTCTGTTAATTCAAATTATAAAAAAAAACCCAAAAAAAAAAAAAAAAAACAAACAAAAAAAAACCCAACAACAGCAAACCCCAAAACAAAACCAACATTGTTTTGTTTTGGGGCTCAGCTTTAACAGCACATCAATAAGAAGAGACATATCAGTGTAGATACCATATGAAGAAAAATTCTCCCTGCCCATCCATATTGCAGTCCCTATTGTCAGTGCTGCGGTTTGCAACAGACATTACTTCTTCCATTCACTCCTCTCCCTTTAAGCTTCCTTACTTCTCAAAAAAACCCACACCTAGACTACCCGTAAGTAATTCTATTCTCACTTTATTATTTCCCATTTCTTTCTGTTTCTTTGTAAGAGCTGGTCTCTTTTGGGCAAGGACTATATATTATCTCACTCCAGTGTTACATGCATATATTTGAAGCTACATAAAAATGTTAAATAATGAACAATAGAAAGCAATTCAGAATACTCTCTTACCAAAACTTAAATCTGGCAAGATTTCAAGGAAACATTATTAGAAGCAAAGTGGGAACAGACATCAATGAACTATCTATAGATTTATCGTTGGTGGTAACTTAGAGCAGACAGCTCTTTATCCATACAGATATTACTTTACCTCATCTCATCTCCTCTCATCTCTGTCCTTCAGTATATATACATATATATGAAGTATAATAAATAAAACAAGCTCTTCAAGGAACCTTGGTTCACGTTGTCATATTCCATCTTGTCATACCTATAACTCAGACATTGTGTAATATATGTGCATTATAGTGATAAAGTATTTTATATATACTAATGATTAGCATTTTGTACTGTATTTAGTAAGAAGCTGAATATCTGATAACTAGCTATCAGTTTAGTTATCTTACAGTAAATGGACTTGTATCTTTTTATGTAAAGCCTGTAAGCAAATATTGAATATATTGCTGCTGGACAGGATTTTTTATCACTGGATTGCAGTTTGTTTTTTTTTTGTTAAAAAAACCTATTTTTATTATTTACATTTTGCTTTTGTTTCCATTTCCTGCAGAGAAACTTTGACAAATTAGAGAGATGGGCAATCACCAACCATATGAAATTTAACAAGGGAAAGTGCTGGATTCTATACCTGGGGTGGGGCAATCCTGGTTGTGTGCATAGACTGGGGAATTAGAGGCTGCAGAACAGTACTGTGGAAAGAGACCTGGAGGTCTTGGTCAATGGCAAGTTGAATGTGAATCAGCAGTGCCCTGGCAGTCAGGAGGACCAACCATGTCCTGGGGGACATCATCAGGCCGGCAAGGGAGGGGATTGTCCTGCTCTGCTCTGCACTGGGGTGGCCTCACCTTGAGTCCTGGGGGCAGTTTTGGGCGCTACAATGTAAGAAAGCCATTAAGCTGTTACAGAGTGTCTAAAGGAGGGCCATGAGGATGGTGAAGATTCTGGAGGGGAAGCCTTGTGAGGAGCAACTGAGGTCACTTGGTCTGTTCAGCCTGGAGGAGACAGAGGGGAGACCTCATTGCTGTCTTCAATATCCTCATGAGGGGAAGCAGAAGGCCAAATACTGATCTCTTCACTCTTGTGACCACTGACAGGACCCGAGGAAACAGAATGAAGCTGAGTCAGGGGAGGTTTAGGTTGGATATCAGGAAAAGGTTCTTCACCCAGAGGGTGGCTGGGCCCTGGAACAGGCTCTGCAGGGAAGTGATCACATCATGAAGCCTGACAGAGTTCAAGAAGCATTTGGACAATGCTCTCAGGCACATGGTGTGATTCTTTGGGTTGTCCTGCACAGGTTGTCCTGCACAGGGCCAGGAGCCCTGTGAACTTGATGATCCTGATGGGTCCCTTCCAATTCAGCATATTCTATGGTTCTATGATTCTATGATTCTATGATCTAAATATCTCAACTCCAATAGTTATTATTTGAAGGAAACTACTTGGCTACACCATCAAGAGCTAGATAAATTGAGTCAGAAATCTCATCTCAAAAAAGGTGGGGTTTATAGATTTTCACTAAAGCAGGTGTTTTCTCCACATTTAACTCCTTACATCATAGTCGTGTTTAAGTTTTCCAATATACTGTCTGGATTCTGGTTTAATAGGCCAATATATTCTAATTTTACAGATGTGGCCATATGTGTATGTGTTACCTCAGAAACAGAAAACAGTAGGATCTGTTATTGATTAGTTTGTTAATATAGAAGAAACTTCATGCATCACTTACTCAAAGAAAAGTAGATGATCTCCCTTAAGTCATCTTGTGGCTTTCTGGAAAGTGGAATACTGTAGCTATTTATTAATAATCTTTTTCAGATGTTATTAAAATATAGATGTACTTTTAATTTTTTTTTAGTAAAATATCTGAACTATTTGTCCACAGCATGGATAGGTTTATTCATTTTGACTTATTTCTTCTGAATAATAAGCAGTTAAATCTTTGATATTAAGGGAGCAAGACTGCTATGTTAAGGTATTAAAAGATATACTAATGTGACTTTCCAAAACTCCTTGCTTGATGCTGGAAAAATAAATGAACACTGTATTCCTATAGTAAGTTTATCAGGTTGGGGTTTTTTTTTCAGTTACAGATATTTTTTAGCAAAATATGTTCTTATCTAAATGGTGGCAGAGATTTATATTTTTTCTTTGGTCTTTTTCAGAAAAACAATTTAAAATTTTGTCCTAGTGAAAGGAAGCATGTTTAGTCTCTTCCCTTATTCCATCTGCAAGAGCTCAGAATAGTTTGTCTTCCCCTGTGGGATGCCAGTGCACATTTTCCAAATAAAATCACAGGAAAAAAAAATATTAAAAATAAAAAGAACCTAGGCCTAAATTCCTGGGTGTGTTAAGTGACAGGTTTGAACTGCAGGATACTGAATCTCAGGCTCTCTCATTCTCAGAACAGGGGATTGTTTGAACTACACTATGATTCCCTCCCTTCCAAGGAAACAAGGTTGCACACAGGGATGATGCATAACTAGCTTTTATCCTGATATAGATTCAGAATATTTTTAAGGTGTAGCACTGAGCATAAACGGCACACCTGAAAGTGTGGGTACTATCAGTTTAACCCCGAAGACTTCTGATTTTGTTCTCTATGCCTCTTCTATTTCTCCTGTTACAAGTCAAAACTACCTGTATGAGAAACATCGGTCACCTGTTTGTGCCCTCCTTACACCTAAGGTCCAATATAATCTACCAAATGAGAGTTTTCCTAATTATCCTATGTAAAAGATCCTCTCTAATGACCCAGGAATTCAGTTCCAAAATATGAAACTACTGTCTCCAAGCTGATTTCTGCTCCCGGAATTTTTACTGAAATTTAAACTACTCTCAGACAAAAAATCTTTCTGACAATTTGTATTGCTCACATTATCAAAATCATTTGTTCTGTTGATTAGTGATAATTTAACAATTTTATATTATGGCATGACAACAACAGAAAAAACAGTTTCCTTTTGTACTTTTCATCATAATCATCTAGCACTGTAGAGTGTGCTGTACATAGACTATTTATCTGTAAAGAGCAGATATTGTGTTTGGATATTTACTTTAACTGCATGTTTAAGAGGCTTGAAAATTATGTCGTCAAATCTCTTTTAATTTAGGAGAATGCTCTCATCATTTAGGAATTTTAAGAACTGCTTCTCTTTATTTTTGAAAAATAACAAGTGGTTATATGTTCCAGGTAATGAATAAAACCAGCTTATTCTAGGTGATATCTCTGTACTTCTAGCACAGGGAAAAGACTGGACGTCCTCTGGAGCTGGGAAGTGGTATCAGATATGATTTTGTACTTTATCCCGTGTCATTGGGCAAAAGGGTCACAACAGAATGAATGTAGGCTGAACTTAAAATATACCTTCATTTGTTACCATCTTTCATCTAAGCTCAGTTTCACTTGGGATGAATTCAGATGATTACCTGTTCAGCCCCAGCCATTTCAAAACAGAAAAGCAAATGTTATTTTCTAAGAGGCTTCATTATTATTTTGCACTTCCTCTAGTTCTACAGCGTAAAATACAGCTGTGTAATAAAACTTCCTCTGGTTAGAGTTTGTCTGTTCAGGTTTTCATATTAAGAAAAAGCCCAATAATTTTAATTTTTTCTTGCGATGTAATTTATGACATGGCATCTAGTTAATTTATGACTTCACAGAAAATAAAAGAAAAAATGCAAATGCTCTATTTACTGGAGGAGAGAAAGATGTAAAATAAAATAAATTTTAAATGTGATAATTAGCATTCATGGAGTATTATTTTAGCAATCCAATTTCAAGCCATATATGCTTGAATAACAACTTGAAAATGTGAGGATAAAAACGTGATAGAACTCTTTATATATATAGCACTTAAAAAGAGTGACCCTGATATCTAGGAGATTATTCTCGCTTTTCAAATCAAACCTTTGGACACTCTTCCAGCTGTGAGGAGACTTGAGTGACTACCATTAATGATTCAACCTTAAAGAGTACCCCACTGTTTTGGAAGGACAGGTATATTTCTGCCTCATTTTCTCTTTTTCAGTTTCACCTCTTGGAACCATTATTCTGGCCAACGGTATTAGGCTACCTGCGAAGAATGGTGAAATATAATAAAGTGTCAAAAAATTCAGGCATATTTAAATTTCAGAAAAGCAAATATACAGCTCATGCACTGATATAAATAGTTACAGTTTTTAATTTAGCTTTTAACCCAGAGGACAGAGTATTTGGTCTCAAGGATATTTATTTGTAAAGAGGTATTATGTCATTGTAGACAGTGACATTAGATCCTTTTTTTTTTCTTTTGTTAACTTCAAATTTGCTAGTAGAACAGTAAAAAAACCCAAATAAATTAGAAATTTTATATGTGCTTTCTCATGCAACCAATTATACAAAATACATTATTTAAATTTTTTCTTGACAAATATTCCCATCTATACTTTAATCTTTCCTATTAAAAAAAGCACTTATAAAAACCATGGTCTGTAATTTTGAAAGTTCAGATTCATAAGATATTCTGTCATTTGCCACTTTAATTCTTCTCTGACTACTCAATAGTTTCAAATGCAGAAGGAACAATAATGTTATATATCTTTTAACATTACTTCAATCCTTCTTCCAATAGTTCATAATTCTTCTGCTTTCATATCAGATCTTGTAAATGCAGAGTCCTTTTATATGTAGTCATTGGTCCATTAATAATAAATGCACCTATGCAACAAGCAGAAAATATAAGCTAAATCTTTTATTTCTCTCTCTAGAATATATCTTAGTAAATTCACAGCATACAAATGTCTCGTTGATGAACTTTTCATTTTAAATTTAAGTGAACTAGTACTATATCATGGATTTTAGACATCCATATAACTGTCAGGAGACTTAAATTTTTTCCAAGGTATCTGCTAGCTAGTGGAAGCCACTTCCTGTCTCTTCTGCCTCTGTGTTCTTAGATATGCATATATAGCTCCTGAAAAAGGGAGTTCAGTTCAATTTAGAAAGTCTAGTAGGAAAAAAACCTAAACCCCCAAGTATTATATTTGTTGTGGTTATTAATATTCAGTAGGGAACATGACTACATAGCTAAACAAAACTTGGAAAGTTGTGGTTTTAGTGACAGATGAAGTAAAAATGGCTATGACAGAAAAATCTAAACAAGCAAACTTGGTCATGCCATGATTCTTGTGCACATTTTCTGGAGCCAATTCTTCATCATCTTCATGTCTGGGTTTGATCACTGTGACAGGACTGAATATAAATGTCTAGGTTGTAATGAAAGCTTTATCTCTCCCTTTTTTTTTTTTTTATTTCAAAGCATCAGCTGAGTAGAGTGTATTTGTTGGCAGCAAGTGTCATTTGCATTTTTCCTGTGGGTTTATCTGGGAAAATAAGGAACAACTCACAGGTGTATTCCTCCATAAACTCTGTTAAACTTCAAGGCCTCAAAACCTCAAGAAATTCTTCCATAAATTTTACCAGAGAAACAACTTTTATATAGGAAAAAGAACTAGGGGGATGGGGCGACAGTGTGTGGGGGTGTTGTTTATAGAATTCTGACTTCTTGATTAAATATTTCATAAAAAAAGAAAAAGCCCCTTTCATTTCAGGAAGAAGAAGAATGAAACCCAAGAAAGAAGTGTTTTTGTCTGCAATCCCTGAACATCTATGTCATAGCATTGCTGTCAAACCTTAGGAGAATTCTAAACTCAGTGCCTCAGATTATCATTCTCCTCCATGGATAAGGTTCTCCAGACTAGCTGTTAGCCTATTATCAGCTGGATTTAAGAGAGAAAATTTACATTTTTCAGCAAGGAAGTTGCTTTATTTTAGTGCAGAAATATATTGTAGCTTTCCTCCACACAGTTTGCAATTCCCTTCCCACTATGAAAAAACCATTTGAACCTTATTTGTGTATGCCTTTTGTTGATGGAAGTGTTTTTAGAGCTGATATTTAAAATTATCTGATTCACTGCCCATGTAAGTCAAAGTAAATCATCTTTCTACAGAGCTAAGAAAGGTGCAATATATACAGCCAAATTAAAAAAAAATAAAAGTGTTTTGGAAGAGTTAAAAGCTGTCTTTTTTTTTTTTCCTCATTTCATGAAGCATTATTATCTGCAAAGAAAGAATCTGCAAACTATTTAGAGAGTTCAATAATCTACCCCTTTAATATGTCCAGTAACAAACCCAGATCAAGATGGAGCTAGTAAACTCCAAGGCCAGGCTGGATGGGACATTGAGCAACAAGGTGTAGTGTGAGGTGTCCCTGCCCATGGTGGTGGGGTTGCAACTAGACAATCTTTAAGGCCCCTTCCAATCCACACCATTCTATGTTTCTATAAGACTCTGTATTTACTATAGAGGAAGGGTGGCTTGTCTTCTCCATCTCTCATTCTTTTTCTACACAGGTATTTAGTCTAATGCGATACAAAATATCTCCAGCCAATACAGAGAACAATTTAGAGTTTGTTATTCTTATACAACTTCTCAGAAATCAGCCCTTACTTGATTTTCTTGCACTTTTGCTATGGAGGGAAGGCAATACATTAAAATGATCTTTCAAAGCATCTGTCAAAGCAAAACCATCCCTAAACCAGAAGCCTTTTCTGAGCTTCATGTACATACCCTCTTTTACCATAAAAGATAAGATGATAGTAGGCACAAGAGTTTAAGCACAAACACATAGAGTTTTGTACCAAGCTCTTACTCTTCATCTTAGGACCTGGCCATCTCGCAGTTTTTCAACACATTCCACTTTCAGGTGGGGAAAGGAAGCTTGTTGAAAATAGTCAGCTTGCAAATGACCTGAAAAAAATTCAAAGGCAAAGAATTATTTCTAATAATAAAAAGGCAAATATACTCCGTAGGAATCCCACTTGACACAATCAAATGTTTTAAATTATATTAACCTTCATTAAGTTTATTTTTCCAGGCATATTTTAAAATCATGATCCCAAAACACAGAATGTATAGTAGGTGTGATTAATACTGCCTTGGGCATGCTACAGGCATTTGTTCACACTCTCATAGTCTGTTATCAGTCAATGCATTTCCACCAATGGCATGCTTTCTTGCTTTCTTATTTGTCCGTTCTTCCTCCATTCCTTTCTATACATACATCTATATATATCTAACCAGCAAAAGTACAATTGCCACTGACCAAATTTTCACATACATCTTGTTTGAGAAAAGATTTCTTTCTCTTTATAATTACTATTTTATTGTTCAATTTCTATTTAAATATGGAATGCTTATCCAATTAGTCTGTTTCCAGCAATATTTGCTGGACATTAATGCTAGTTAGTCACAACTGTGATCAGAAGAACAAGCCACTTACTGTAATATTCCAAGTAAAGATGAGGAGCCACCCACAGGATCTTTTGCTCCTTTTCATACATTCCAGCATAGTTAGGAAGAAGAGAAAGAGATTGAGATCAGAGATATCATTTACAGTTCGAAATATAGACTTGACTGAATGTTTATTTACTGAAGACATAAATTAGATGTCTTTAGATGGACAAAAGAAGAGATTATAAAAATAAAGTAGGTATGCATCAGAAGAGGGCTCCTATATATTTGAAAAGAGATTGTATTAATTTTATTGCCTAGAAACTATTATGATCCTACATTACCTAAAAATCCGTTAATCTGACCATAATTTTACAGTGCTTTCTAATTTGATTTCCCCTCTCCTTCTGTGCTTCTTTGCCATTGTCGCTCTCGCTTTGACTATGGTAACTTTTGAAAGATATATTTGGAGGTGGGGGAGGGTTGGGAGGATGAGGATTTATTATTTAATGTATTGAAAATCTCAAGGAACGTTGCTTTATGTTTCTGTGTATACAAAATGCAGAGGATAAGGACTCTGGATCAGTTGCTGGGTTGCTTACAGTGCCATGAATTGTAAAGATGAAAACCGCCAAATGACAGCTGCTTTGGAAAGAGTGAAAACAGGTTCTGAGTTGAAGCTGATCAACCAATATAGAAATATAGAAGTCTGGACTATTTTATAACTGCCTGTAATTCATTTTACCACATTATTTTAGATGGACATAAATTTGTAACTTATTTTCCCAACAAGCAGCAATTGGGTACTCTGTAGTTTCTCACAGGCTGACTCTGAATGCAATTCAGCCTGTGCAGATGGCCTGCACAGGGATGACACATCACGTAAGTCTCAATTAGCTTCTCACTGCAGAATTTAAATGGGATTACATGATACATAAAACCTTGCTGGCACTGTCTGAAAAGTGGTGATCTACAACCTCTGAAGCTAAAGGCTAAAATGTAATGAACCAGCAATTTAAGTACTCTATCATCTTTTTTTTTTTTTTTTTTTTTTCCCTAAAATGTAATTATACTGGAATACAGTCTTTTCTTTGAAACTTTACTGAAAAATATTTTGGCACATTCAGAGAGAGAGAATTCTAGTTCTCAAAGTCTGGCAAATGACCAAAAGTATCTCATCCTTACTGATATGCTTGTAGTATGTGTTGTTTGAGAGGCAGGCATTTGCTCTACAGTTGTAGGCTGCAACATATTGGCTTCCTTTCTCTTTTGCCTGTTATATTTTTAACCCACAAACAGCAAAACTGAAGCCATCAGATTTTACTCAGCCCAGATTAAAGATCAATAATGCTAGCTGAAGTGTTTGTTTCATGTTCTAGTAAGGACATACATCTACAGTCATCATGGTAGCTGATAGTCTTATGGTCTTTCTAGACTGCTGTACTTAGATACACATTACTTGCAGCAAAAGGCGAAGACTAATTATCAAAAAGAGCTTTTGCATGTTATATTTGTAACATGGCAAGAGTTTTACAAAGGCACCAATGAAAAACGAACATTTATATTCATTGGAAGCTGGATAATACATTGATTTTTAAATTACCCTCCTTTCTTACAAGATGCTTTGCAGATGTATTTTATTGACTGTCTTTTTCCCCATATAAATAACTTGCTCCTCTATTGAAGTCTGCTGAAACAAAGAGATTTACCCTTAAGCTCAAAACAAGAAAATCTGTTATCATGTTCTTGTGTAGTAGAAGAGGAATTAAACTACCATTAGGATATATACACCTGTTTAACCCTATCCAACAAAACCTCTATCTCTGCTTCCTTTGGGCCTGTGATGTTCTATTAGTCTTCTTGTAGGTTTATTTTTGGTGCAAAAATCTCTGGTGGTAAATATGTTTTGAAGAAAATTTCTAAAAGAAAGAGCTTGTCAAATGCTATATGCTAGAGTAATTCCTTATGCAGATTATCCCAGTTGGTAAAGCTCTTGGAAGCAGAAAGTTCTTTAGACTCTAAACACTACACTAGCTTTAATTCCTAGTTTATTGAAGATTCTTTCTTTTGGTATGTGAAGAAGAGTGTCACAACACTTTGGGGAAAAATATCAAGTTGAGCTTCTGCAAATGCTTTTCATTTCAGTATAGTCAAATGGACAGTGAAAAGACATTTTTCTGGAAAAGAGTTTAGAAGATCATCATGGAAGATCAACTACACAAGGCAGCATCAACAATTATAGATTAAAGAGCTCCATACAAGTATTAACTGTTAAGCAGAAACAAAAAGGAGATGTTACATGTGTACTCAGCATTAATAAGATCCCTGTCAGAATTTCACATGATTGAGTTTGGGAACAATTTGCAAAAGTGATACAAGAACTAAGATACAGTTTCACAAAAGTTTGGATTTAGCCCTTGCAAGTTGGGTTGCATTGGATACAAGCATGTACAACTGGGATGTCTATAATGTAGACGTCTACAAGTGAACTAAATGATTAAGCTTGCTTTATATTCACTATGTGTTTTAGGAATGACGGAATTATCTGTGTGTAGTGCCCTCTAGGTATCACTCTAGGTGGTTGTGTCTCTCCTGCATGTCCTGTGTAACATTTGCCATTCCAGCATGATTATCTCAGATGCCTTAGGGTGTCTAACATGGCATGAAATACTTATAATTGTGCAACTGGTCTGGGGCTTTGATCAATATAATTGATGCATACAGAGAGACTTTTAGCTCATTGTAAAACAGACATATTTACATGAAGACTTCACTAGGAGTGTTTGTGTTGATTAGATCTCCACAGACTGTGATAAACGCTTATCTTTCAAAAGTCCATCTAATCTACACATAGATACCTACATTACAGATATCTGGGTACAAATGTCTGAGTCTAGACCTGGAATTCATCCACAGTTTGCATGGGCATTTAGGAGAGAAGATGAAAGAATAATAACCTATCTAAAAAGATGTAGAAGAGAATGCATCTGTGAGAAGACTTTTTAATACAGAATATATGAGCAATAGCAAGACACAAAGCATGCAAAATTAATTTAGACAAAAATGATACTTGAAATTAGACATATTTTAAGTGTTAAAATGATAATTCTTGAGCCAGATAATAAACTGATAGGGGCATGATGCTGGATCTGGTGGTCATCAATAGAAGAGTGCTAATAGGAGACATCGAGATTGGAGGCAGCCTGGGCTGCAGTGATCATGCGTTGGTGGGGTTTGCAGTCCTGAGGAATATGGGTCAGGTAAGGAGTAAAGTTAGGCCCCTCAGCTTTAGGAAAACAAACTTCGAGCTCTTCTAGGAGATAGTCAATTAAATCGCCAGGGAAACTGCTGCCAGGGATAAGGGAATGGAATAGAGCTGACAGATCTTTAAGGAAGTCTTCCACAGAGTGAAACAGCTAACAACCCCCTAGGAGCAAATGCACAGGCAGTAGAAACAAGAATAAGTAACCTGGGAAGAGTATGAAGGTGAAGTTCCTTTGCATAAGGAGAGGGTGAGAAGCTGGAGCTAAACCTGGCAAGGGACACGAATAACAAGAACTTCCACAGGTATGTTAACCAGAAAAGAAAGGTCAAAGAAGGTGTACCCCTACTGAAACAATGCTGGAAAACTAGTAACAATGGATGAGGAGAAGACTAAGGTACTTAATAACTTTTTGGCCTCAGTCTTCAGTGGCCAACTCTCTTACCTCACCTCTTGAGTGGATGGAGATTGAGGGAGCAAAGGGATTCCCTTGTAAATAAAGATCAAGTTTATGACCACCTGAAGAGCCTGAATGTACATAACTCTGCGGGACCTGATGAGACACATCCCAGAATCCTCAGGGAACTAGCGGATGTAGTTGCTATGCCACTTTTAACGATATTTGAAAAGTCATGGCAGTCAGGTTGAAGGCATAGTGACCGGAAAAAAGGAAACTGTACCCATCCTTGAAAATGGTAGAATGGAAGCGCCTGGGAATTACCAACCTCTCAGCCTCACCTCTGTCCATGGAAAGATCATGGAACAGATCCTCCTAGAATCTGTGCTGAGGCACATGGAGAACAGGGAGGGGATTCAAGACAATGTTCACAACTTGACCAAGGGCAAGTCCTTGTTTGTGAATTGGAGAGATGGTTTCAATGGGTGGAGTGTTACACGGAAAGGAAAAAGATTGAATGGTCACATCCAGAGTGTAATGGTCAACAGCTCAGAATCCCCATGAAGATCAGTGACAAGTGGTTTCCCTCAGGGGTTTGTATTGGGATCAGTTTAATATAATATCTTCATTAATTGCATGGATAAAGGGATCAAGTGCACGCTCAGCAAATTTGTAGATAACAATGAACTGAGTGGTGTGGTTGACACACCTGAAGAACAGGATGCCATCAGAGGGACCTGTACAAGCTCAAGAAGTGCCCATGGAAATCTCATGAGTTTTAACAAGACCAAGTGCAAGGTCCTGTGACTGGGTCTTTAATGTTCCTTCCAACCCAAGCCAATCTGTGATTCCATGATTCTATGATTCCATGATTCCATGATTATGATTCTATGAGTCTATGATTCCATGATTCTATGATTCTATGAATAAAGAACTCAACAGTTAAGGCTTTATGGCACAGACAGTACTGGAAAAAACCTGAATCAAGACTCACTTGATAATTTTTTGCAGGTCTCAGTGTTTTTGTAAGAAATATGTAACAGATTACTAGCAAAAATAATGAATAACAAATTAATTGCTTGTTGCCTAAAGGCCAGCATTAGGCAAAATGACAGAGTGAATTATCATAACAGGGATTTTGGCCATAAAATCTATTGCTACATCAATACGAGTTAATAAACAGGGGCATGAGATTGAGATCTTGGCCATGACTATCCATTTCTTTGTTAACATAATCTCTGTCACGGATTTGCTTCAGGCCAAATAACACTTTCCCAGACAATGTGGAGACCCGGTTGAGGAAATAACATATGTAAACCCTCTGTTTCAAAGGCACATTTGCATGTATTAAACATAGGAAATCTAAAAGGTGCAATTTTTTTCCCTGCAGAAGTTAAAAAACAACAGGGCTGTTACTTAGCAGTATTTCAGTTTATGTATCCTCCTTACCAATTTATATTTTCCACATAACTACTGAACTGTTTTCCTCCAAAATGCAAACTGTCTTCCAGCAGAACCTGTAGTGCATCCAGCAGAATCTGTAGATGAGATGCAGCAGAAGAAACAGTGTGCTATTGTTAACAAGTCAGAATCAAACATCTCCAATGGCCATAACAAAACATGAACTGGTGGCTCATGGCTGAGGTTATGACAGATGCAAGAAGCCTAAGCAATGAAATTTAATGAATTTCCTAATTTCTAGTATTGCCAGATTTTATATGAAAAACAGAAAGTGATATATTTCTCTTAATTATTAATATACTTTGAGTGTAAGACAATATTTTACCTGAAAATTCTCCACTTGGTGGATCTGTTATAGTATAAGGAGATGTATTTTAGCATGCATTTTAAATTATATGTGTTGCAGTTTCTCTGTAAAATATAAGCATTTCATGCTTTAACAAATGGTTTTCATTACACAATGTGTATAACTTCTTTATGTGTATCTGCTACATAATGTGATTTATGATCTTAATGGCATCTATTTTCATACTCTTCCTGTCATAAAATCAAATCAAGTACTATCTGTTTATCTGTATCTGGTTTTTCTCATAAGCAATAATAATTGGAAGATGTCATGCAGCTCTGGGAAACCTCAGGCTGTGCTGCTCTCACACGTTGTTGCATTTGAATCTCAGCATTTTACATTTCTATATTCCTATGCTTCCTGAGTTTTGAATGGACAGGAGCAGTGCTCCTTCCTGTCACCTTTCTGCCTGTTAATCCTTCTTAGAAGTGAGACCATGATGTCTCTCTGCTCTTGCCTCTCAGACTAACACCTTTGTAGGAGGAGAAGATGAGCTCTTGGCTCTGCAGTGGTTGAAAACACCCCACTGTGTCCCAGAGCTGCAGCTGGTGAGGGGAACACACAGCATCACTCCTCAGATATAAATATGACAGGGTGGGAGCTGAGAGGAGCAGGAGATGTGGACTCATGTGAGGAGATATGTGGGAACATACAAAAGGAGAACAAGCTGAAAGAAGTGAGGAGACACAACAAGGAAAAATGTGAGAGGGAACATGGGCAGAAGCAAAAAAGAAAATACCAGAGGAGAACTGTGAAGAGGCAGAGTTTTGGAGAAAATGAAGAAGGAAACAAGAGTGACAAGGTGGAAAGGAGACTGTTGGGCCTACAGCTAGATGCACAGTCTTGGAAGAAGTTTCATGCCATGAGGATGAATTCTTCTGAGAGGACTGGAGTCCTGAATGACATCCCTGAGGGCACTACAGCACATAGAGTAACCTATACCCATACAGAGGAACTGTAGAAAGCAAGGAACTGTAGAAGTGTATTGGTTTTGAGTGGCAAGGTTTTGGTGATGAGGGGAGGCCACAGGAGTGGCTTCTATGAGAGGCTGCTGGAAGCTTCCCCCATGTCCAACACAGCCACTGGCAGCCAGCTCCAAAGTAGACCCACTGCTGGCCAAGACTGAGCCCACAGGAGACAGTAGCAGTACCTCTGGGCTAGTGGATTTAAGATGGGAAAAAATAACCCTGTGGCACAAGCAATAGCAGTGAGAGAGAGGATAGCAATGCTGTGAAATCAAGGCTTCTACAGACACCAAGGCCAGTGAAGATGAAGAGGCAATATGTACTCCAGACACTGGAGCAGAGATCACCCAGCAGCCTGCGGTGATGCAGACTGTTCCCCTGCAGCCACAGCAGAGCAGAGATCCATCTGCAGCCCGCAGAAGACTCCATGCCAAAGCAGGAAGGGGATGACTGTGACAAATATCAGAGATAACGTGTGATGAACTGGCCATAACCTCTATCCCCCATCCCCTGCACTTCTGTACGGGAGGGGTAGAGAATTTGAGAGTAAAGGTGAGCCCAGAAAGAAGGAGGGGTGGGAGAAAGGATTTTAAGATTTAAGTTTTATTTCTCATTCTCTTACTCTAATTTGATTTGTAACAAATTAAATTAATTTTTCCCCAAATCAAGCCTATTTTGCCCATGAGAGTAACTTGCAAGAGATCTTTCCATGTCCTTACTCAGCTCATGATTTCTTTTATAATTTTTCCTTCTCTTTCCAGCCGAGGAGGGGAGTGATAGAGCAGGTTTGGTGGGCACCCACTGTCTAGACAGGATCAACTCACAACAGGAAGAAAATAAGTAGGAAGGATTTAACAGAAGGATACAACTAGGTCCAGACTCCAACTCCCCATGCTGCCCATCACCTCACTAAAGATATTGAGGGGCTGAGCATAACACACTCTGACAAGAGATTTTTGTCAATTTGGGAGAAACATAGTAAGAAAACATATTAGGAAACAGAGAAAAATACTTTTTATCATCCAGCCTTGGGGAGGCAGGGAAAGAAACAAAAAAAGCCACTCTTTTCTACAAAAGGACTTCACCTGGAATAACGAACTATTAATGGTCAAGAACTTTGCTACACTAATTCTTGCATTATAGAGTGGTGGGATTTCAATTTAAAGTGGGAAATACAGAACTAGAAGTGGAATTTCTGGTTAGACTATGAAAGAATGTATGAGTCCTCAGTATTACACATAACTCACAAACTACATAGAGAGGTTCTGAGGAAGAATGTTAATAACTCTTTAAAATGGAACTGTTCATTATAATAACACTTTGTTTTTTTCTTAGAAAGGAAAATATAAGCCAGAGACTGAATCTTTTAATTTTCATATACATGCAGTAAACAAAGCTTGCAGCATTTGTTTGACTTATTATCAATTTTTTAATCACTGCACTTTCTTCCAACATACCACTGTGAATATAGTAGGATTTTTTCAGACATTTTGATAGCAACTAGTTACCTTTCATTCTTTAGAACAAGTGAAAAACAACTCATCTGACTTCTTTTCTAATGAACAATGAAGAGTCTTTTTCTATAGAATTGTTTTTATTCAATGTGGGTTAAAACTCTTGTGCCTAACTGCAGGGATTTAACTTAAAAAGTGTTTTAATCAGGAAGCTGCAAGTAGTCTTTTATATTCAGAACCACTAGTAATAATAGTTTGACAGCCGTTGTGAAATCATAAGTTATTTGGTGAAAGTAAATGACTTTGACAAAAAGAAATGCTTGTCAGAGATGAACAACAATGGTGTATCATTGATTCTAATGCCATAAAAGAAAATATGAAGGAAAACAATAACATGAAATTGCAAGACTTGTGAGTTCTGTATCTTGTCTTCTCCATCAGTAACCAAAAGAGGAAGAGAGCGTCAGGCCTTAAAGTTACATATAATATTAAAACTCAGCCTTCTAATACCTGAAATGCTAAAGCTATTCTTGTTCATCCTATAGCACAGAACACAACGTAAAACTTTGAGAAGAATGAGAGTGAATATGGACTATATTTGCCATTCTCAAAAGTGAGGTTATGCCATATTTTAAGTGTATTTTAAAGGCATTTCTGTACAGTTTAGAGTATAAATTTAAAAAACCCCATTTCTTAGAAGTATAGATAACATTACCATTCAATGAGATTTGAGGCAGATTTTCAAGATAACACTTTAATTTTGAGGGTACTTATTTTTAGCAATGCAGAGACCATGACATCCAAATTTTTGGAACATTTCATTTCTCATAAACTACCTATCTGTGCCTTTCATTACTCACTAGAAAAGAGAAGGCAGTTCCAGCAATTTATCTTTGATGAAAAATATGGAGCGGGTTTCTATTTTTTACTTTAAAAATAGTGGAAGTTGGAACAGCACAATTATATTAACTGCCTTGAAAAAGCTAAGAGCTAGATAAGAATAATTTAAAATGAAATCTACACCAGGTTTTTCTTTCACAATCTGACTTGCATGAGTTTATAACAGCATTGACTGTAAAGAAGAGAAAATAATTTTTTAAAAATACTTTTTAAGAACACTGAAAGATTTTTACAAAATATTTAATAGGAATTGATTTTCAAAGTTAAATTAGCTGTCTAACAATAACAGGTTTAAAGTGTGTTGTGACATTCATAATCTTTTGAATCACACAAAAGCTGTGCATGCACACATACACGCATGAAAATTTGATAGATACTTCTGCTCAACACCTTCTAAAACATACCTGTTTATTTGCATATGATCTTTTATACTGTCAGGTCCTTCATTTAGTGGAATCTGCCCTTTCATAAGATGAATTATATTCCATTAAACAACATGAACATACAATCCATTTTCAATACTTACAATAACTGCATTTTTCCCAAATAATTTTCATTAATATATATTAGTTTTCCGATTAAACACACTTCTGAAACAGCAACATCAGAAAGAGGTTGGTTTGTTTTGTTTTTTTTTGCCAGGACCTAAGTATTTATGAGTTCTCTCATAGATAAAGGTTCTCCCTGCAGATTATTTTTTTTCATACATTGCTTGCCAGCTCTTCTTTCCAGTATATAATATGGTTCTTCCCTAATAAGATTTTAGGGTTGTATCTTAAGTAGAGAGATCCTATTTACAGAGCTATCGTTTCAGATCAGAATTATGTAGGACTGTGATTATATTTGAAATACAGCCCTGAAGGTTTTGCTTTCTTCCTGGTCTCCCTAATGATTTTGCTTCTTATACTGACAGTGGTTCTTTGAGTCATGACCTTTAATACCCTACACTTTCAATATTACGTATGCCTAATACCAAGAAAAACACAGCCTTTAGTGGATCACAAAGCTTTCTGAACACTTGACATTTCTTTTTTCTTGCTAGTATAGACCATTGGTCACTGCGCAGAACAGTAAATGCTATGCTACCCTCAAACTAGAGTGAAAGAAGACTCAAACACAAACACTTTTCAAAGATTCTCATCACCTACTTTATATCAGACATCAAATCATGTCCCAGCCTCTACCATCTGAAACCATTAAATAGCTAGTGGGATTTTTCATAACAGTAGGAGCTTTAACCGCAGTGTCCTGGACAAATTCCAACACAAGTAATTACACTGTGCCAGTAAATCCCCCTGCATTTTATTTGGACACCCTATTTCTTTTTCTTGTAGTAAAACATTATGTGAGGTTTGCTGTGTACTGTTAAACAGGTGATGAGTTTTATCTAAAGTGTCTTCATTTCAAGGATATGTGAAATGATCTCTATAAGATGCAGTAAGGGCTTTGCATATGAATCTGGAATACAATTTGGTACCCTCTATACTAAACATTATATGATGTAATTTTTAATTATTTTATTTTTATATTTATGCAGATGAGTCTTAAAAAACCGCAAGTATCTTAAACAACTGTAAATACAATATGTTAAACTGTTCTTCAGCAATCCTTTCACTAGTTTCAAATTGCATTGGGCTGAGTGTTTTTTTTCTCTCCATAACTTCTCAATATCTAAACAGTATTCCTGTTTTACAGTAAAATAAAGATACTGCCTGAGTAATTTTACTTATAGAAAATAAGAGTGCTTGCATGCTAGAGCAGCTACTGTCTTACAGAGAAGCTCACTTTCTCATTTCAGAGACTAGCATTCAGCTTTCTGCTTATTTTGAACTGAGTAAGGGCTTAATCTCCTCTCACTGTATCTCTTAAGCTGCTCAGTTTGCTCAGTTATTTAAGTTCTGGGTATTAGTTGCTCAATTCTGAGTCTAAATCTTCCCCCCCTTTAAGAAGCCTTGAAGGGCTAAAATTCTAAGGTCTACATATTTTGGAATATTTTAGGGGTTTTTTTGTTTTGATTTGGTTTGGTTTGGTTTTTTTTTTTGTTTTTATTTTTTGTTTTGTTTTGTTGGGTTTTTTTTAATTATTATTATTTTTCTCTAACCAGCTTTATTCTCAATATTGGAATTGTTTACCTGGGCTAAATATTTTCAGATACATCATAACTGTTCTGCAGTGTTAACAAAACAAATTTCAAATTGTTCTAAGCTTGTGTAGATGCAACAAGTGAACTGCTCAAAATTTGTTACCAATTAGTTACTGTTCACACAGTGCTTTGAATACATAAAATACTTTAGAAATTATAGACATTATTACATAGGACACAGTTCACTGCAGAGATAACAAATGCTTTTACTATGTGACCTGTGGTCACAATCTGCTGTAGCAGCTTTATGTTATTGTGAAAGAACAAGTTCGTATGATTTACGGAACTACCTCCTGAAGGCATTTCACTGTATCAAAAGTCTTCAAATCACGTAGTTCCATTCACTTTGGAAAAGGTAAGTCTAGAATACCAATTGTATAGAAATTCATCTATAACTTTTACAATACCAGAGAATTTTGGTGGAAGTCTTTTAAAGTAAGGTGTAGTTAGTTTTAAAACATCTCTTTTTTTTCTTATTTTCAGGCAGAAGTGACAATAAGAATTTCAGGAATCTATGAAAAATACCAATTTTAGTGAAATTGCGAAACACCAAGGCGATTCTAGTTTGTGAACTGACTTCTTAGGTGCGCTAAGAAACAAGCTCCATCCCTGCTTCCCCCTCTTGCTGCTCTGAGGTTCTTTCCTTCTTAGTTGTCTTCTAATATTAAAACCTGGAGTCAGTTTCCAGATTTATGACTCTGGCTGTTTGGTGAGCTGAAACATACAGATTCCTACTCACTGGATGCCTACAAAGGACACTGCTGGATTCCAATTCCAGCTACATGATAAATTCCAGGACTTTCTAAGTTAAACTAAGATAAATTCTTATGCAGTTTTCTGGTGTGCTCAGCTGTTTCTGAGAAACACAGTTTCTGCCACTTCTTCCTCCTCAGAGAGGGTGTACGCACACTCTTAGCCTGCTCTAGAGTGGGGTCTATCCCATGGGAGACAGTCCTTCAGGCACAGACTGCTTTGGTGTGGGAACCCCTCAGGGTCACAATTCCTCACAGCAAACCTGCTTCATCACGGGTTCCTCTCTCCATGGGTGCACCGGTCCTGGCAGGAACCTGCTCCAGCTCCGGCTTCTCACAGGGTCACAGCTTTTTTTGGGCATTTACCTGCTCCGCCACGAACCTCCATGGGCTGCAGTGGGTCAGCTGCCTCAGCATGGTCTTAGCCATGGACTGCAGAAGAATCTCTGTTCCAGCCCATGGAGCACCTCCTTTTGCTCCTTCTCCACTGACCTTTAGGTCTGCAGTTGTTTTTCACTCCTGAGAGTCTGAGTTGTATTCTCATTCCTCTCTTGACTGCAACTGCTTCTTCATAGTACCATTTCCCCCCTTTTTAACAGTGTTATTCCAGAAGTGCTTCCAATATCACTGATGGGCAAGCTTATGGACAGCAGTGGGTCTCTTCTGGAGTTGGTTAGCTCTGTTGAACAAGGGGGAAGCTTCTAGCACTTCTCCCAGAAGCTCCTGCTGTAGTCTTCCCCTGGCTCCTCCCTCCCTTCCCCCCATACACCAAAAAACCTTTGCCACCCAATTTCAATACAAGTTTGAAGCTCCTGATATTCTGGCATGGTTGGAGGGGAGTGGATGGGGAGGGGTTGTCGTAGCAGGAAAGTAGTTCTAAGAGATTTCTGTGTCTTCCACATGAGGCACAAGTTTGCACTTTTTGATGTGGAAAGGTATTGGGATACTTCAAACCTTGTTATTGACCCCATGCTTGAATTAGTTTTGTGGCTTCATGTTGGAGTATTTCACAGAAGAGGAGTATAAAGTTTGAAACAACCTCTAACTTCTTTTGAATTTTATCTTAATTAAAACTAATTTTTAACCAAGAGTCATTAGGAAACATTTTCACAGAATGTGTTGTGGTTTTAAATACTTGTTAATTGATATACTGCCTCTGTATTTTTCCTTTTTATACTGTGAAGCATCTGTAAGAGATGCATTTGTTTCTTCCATTTAATAGTGTAAGTGTTCCTTACCACATTCGTGTGATACTCCTGGATGCTTTCTTTGCGTCAATGTCCCACAGGATGAATACCTGAAGCAAATACCACATGTCCACTGCTTTGTGTACCCTGTTTGATATGATCATGTAGCTTACCCCACTCCTTTCATTGTATACTCAAGAAAGTGTGGTGTTGGAAAATGGATTTTTGTCCTCAGTGCTTGACCCCTGAGACACATTTCTTCACACATTTTAGCAACACTACTACTAAGATTATTATTACATCTGTGTTTACTACCAAACAGAGCTGATTTAGTAAACTGCAAAACATGACTAAATAATTTAGTGTCCCAGTATGTTACATTCCTGGAAAATGGTAAAGAATTCCAGGTTCTCTTAATTTCTTATTTGTTTTCATTCTGCAGTTTCTTAATTCGCCTATATTGTCCAAGAAAACAACATCAGAAAAACAGACTATCTATATATATAAGCAATTATACTTCAAAATATGAATATACAGAATTGTTTGCCATCAACTGCAGAAGTGAATTGCACATTTGCCAATATTCAATAGTTTTTTTACATGAATGTGAGTTATAAATCTGTAGAGCTGTCAGTCAAAACAATATAAAAACATAGACTTAATTTATGAAGTCATAGTGCATAAAGAATAAATAACTTGGGAAATTATTTATCAATCAAGGAAAAATATGTCAAGCATAAATAATGGATTCAGATTTTTTATTTCTTCCATACAACATAAACCAAGTGTTCCCATTAATTAAGTCTATTGTTTTATGCAATCTTCTCTTTTAAAAGGATATTTCTCCATCAAGGTGGAATTAAAGACTTTCCAGCAAGTGAAATGCAATAAAAGGGTTCATTCCACTTCTGACAAACTTTTTCAAAGTCAAGCCAAAAAGTTTTCTATTATTTTGTTGCTGAGAATGGTTATGCTGCCTAACTTCTTCCACTTAGAGGAGCTCCTTTATATATATGTATAAAATATATAATTTACTTAGAAAGTTTTTGACACGTAGCCTAGCCGCAAAAATCAAAATGGAACAGGACTGACTCTGGTGTGGATCTGGATCCAAGAGCCAGTTTATGAAGTTAGAGAAGTGTAGCTCATAAATTTCAATAAGCTTATGCCAAGCTACACCAGCTGCAATGTTGAAAACCTAGGAATTCTCCCAGTGAAGTTTGAAAGCATTCCAAGTAAGTAAAAGTAGCAGAGTAGAATATAAACAGTTATCTAAACATAACCATAGATTTAATTAGCATTCATTGAAAGAACAAAGAAGCACTTAATATAACTGTAGTACATTGTGTACATGTTATGCTGTGTTTATTACTGTTGATGTGCTAAAAGTGACTCCATATTTTGAATGTCTTATACTTTGATCTTAATATCTGTTTTTATTGCATATTCAAATCTTATAATTTTCTTAAATGATTTTTCTCTTTGTTCTTTTTTGATCCTATTTTAAAACGTGTTTTATGTACCTGATAAAAAGTAATCTTGAAAATATGAGTAGATGATACCTCTTGATGAGAAATAAAATTTTTCACCATTTAAAACTCTCTTTAAAGTAATTAGAGGTGTGGGGGTTTTTTTAGTGGTGGGAAAAAGTTATCATTTACATTATTTTCTTTTCATCTGTACTTCAGATTAGTTAATAAGAATTAAGTTCATTTACTTCAAACATTTAGGAAAATTACTTTTCTTACCTTGTAAGGTCATTAATAGATTAATACTCACCTTTTCTAGGTTATTTGTTTAATTCATTTAAATTTTATATTTTTATTCTGTTATTCACAACATGGAGATTAATATCAGAAGAGATACATTTAGGATAAATCTTAAAATGGAGTGGTAAATGTTAATAACATGCTCAGCATACCTTAAGGTGAACTATGAGTATTATGGCATTTATGGCATGCTATTGGACTGTGTACAAGAAACTAAGAAATCAATTCATATATTTCTAAGCAAAACAACCTGGAAACACTTGGGCATGGTAAGAATGTTACCAATTACAAAGCTGAATATTGGTCTGGCTTTTCAAATCATCAAACTCTGATAACTCTCTTTACAGAAAGAAAATGATAGAGTGACAGAAGTTTGGGAAGCTCCTTCAGGGAATTTCTGTATCAGAGGCACCCATACAGTAATGAATCATTATGACAGCACCATAAACAATGACATGCTGATTCACTGAGGCAATTGTTACAAATTTGAAAATTTCATAACCATGGGATACAAGCATAAGAAAATCTATGCATATACTGCTGCACAAAAAAAAAAAAAGTCTGCTTAGCAAACCTGTTGAATTTTTTATCATTATATATGTGGCAAACAAAAGAGAAACTATTTTCCTGTGGAAACAAAAATGTTAATGTTACCTCATAGACACCCTAGGCCATTCTCCAAGTCTTACCAAATACAGAGAGAATTTTACAATAAATAGCATTTGTGGTCACAATGAATATTAAACTATGGTAAATAGTCAGATTTTAATTTTAAGACATCTCATATGGCATGACTATAAGAAAACTATAAGCACATGCCTACTCAAAGAAATATTTTTTTTTTCTGAATCCCAGAAATATTGTAGACAACATTCTCAAGAATACCCAATTACTTTTGTTATTGTCATTATGTATATCCAGAGAAACGGTATTTTCCTTTGAGACTGAGTACTTGGATTTCTTTCTTAAAGAACTCAAAGTATATGTACACTGAAAAATATTCTATTGGAAGTGATAGTACCTTACAAACTCAAATTTCATAACTAAAACTATGTGGAAGAATAGTTCTCAGTTTGGTGTTACACATATGTTATTCCACTGAAAGTCAGAGACAAGAAAGACATTTTTAATAGTCATATAATCATGTTCAGTTAAACATAATAACAATTTCAGCAGCATACTTGAGTTATTTGGTGCAGATTTGGATGACTATAACCAAAAGCTTTGATTGTTAAGGTTGTTATTATAGTAATTTATGAAAAATTACCTTTGGAAATATGGCTAGCAAGGCTAAGTTATTCTCTCATAGGCTACTATAACGCCAACGTAAACCTATAGTGGGAATTATTTTGCTCTATGGGCTAGATGTTTGTGGCACCCGTGCTTCTGAAATCAGCTCAGCTTCTGAAATGCACTTTTCAGTTAATTTTGGAGTACTTTGAAACCACATTTACTTCTTCAAATTGGAATGCACTGATGAAATTTTGCATGTGGTAGAATATTAAGATTTATAGTAGTATAACTCACTAAAGAAAGTCTTATGTAGACATAAATTATGTCAAAGTAGCTGCAATTCCAGCTTCAGTAATGATGCAGTCTCAAACTGTCCAAGCTGCATAGCATTTAGGATGCAATATAGATTAACCAATGTATCTGCTTGGTCAGAGGAAAAACCTCAAAACCATAAACAAATGACCAACCCAAACCTGTTTTGCCTCTCAAGGAGATTAATTAACAGCATGGTTGGCACAATCATTGAGACAGGACAAGACAAACTAGAACCGTCTGGTTGTTATTTTTTGCTAAATCTCTGACAAATTCCAGAAAACAGCTAAAAGGCTTTTCTGTTGTCATTCCTGATATCCTCTTAGCCCCACAGCCATGTGACTCTGTCACACAGTAGGGTAGTAACAAGATAATGAGGAGGATAAGGCTCTTCAGAAATCCATGCCAGCATGTACTAAAATGGCGACCAGACACTGTAATTGATACTGCTCTGTGTCCTACTGTACATCGATTCCTTCTAATTGTTTTCCAGTATTGTCTTAGAAAAGTGGATATGATTATCTCAGTATTTTCAGTGTTATAAAACACATAAAATAGACCTGGAAAGGAACTTATGGCATCATGTAATTAAATTCTGTGCCCTAGGACAGAATCAGCTGCAGACAAGGTATTTCTAACTCATTTACTTTATCTGTTTTTAAGAAGATGTCAATTATATGGATTCTAAAAGCTCCTTGGACAATGTACTACAAAGCCTAATTACCCTTAACAATAGATAAAACCTTATCTTTTCTTACATCTAACTTAAATATCCCTCCTTGAAAATTAAGCCCATTACTGTTGGGCCAATGGAATAAAGAACAACTAATTGTCTTCCTTTTTCCAATAGCTTTTTATTTACATGAAAGCTGTTACCTTATCTCAAGGTCTTTAAATTTTCCTGAACACAGAAGTAATATAAGAAAATAGAGCTATGGGGCACATTAAAAAGTAAATTGTTGAGCAAGTAGCGAAGATATTTTGGAGTAAGAAGTAAATTTTCTATGCATTCACCATGCTTGACTAAATAGTTTCTTGGTACGAAGGGTTAGTAGGTCAGAAATCATATATACAGATAGATATGTCAAGGCAGATTCAGTTGTATTTTAGTAAATTACTGAATATATTATAGAGAGTTTATACTCTAGAAATATTCTATCAGATTGAGGTAATTTGTGATGATGAAAAGATACACTGGTTGATTTTATTATAGCTGCATTATTAGTTGCATTTCATATAAGGGAGACTAAGTTTAAGAATGCTAATGGAAAGATGGGTTAAAAGGCAGGATTTTGTTCTATTTCTCAGATGAGAATAATTCTTAGAACACAAATAGATATGAATTTTCCAGTACTATATGTTATCAGCAACATTCTGTTTTTAAAAGCCTTTTATCTGAGTAAAAATAATTCTTAGTTTAAGAGGAATATTTTTAAATGTTTTAAATATTTTTTAAAATAGAAATTAAAAAAAAATTAACACGGAAAAGCTTCACTTGTTGACTGGCTCTTCAGAAAACAATTTTTTGAACTGTTGATTTTTATCTCAGCTTTAAAATCTTGTGTATATCCAATATACTGTTTACTTTCTATATCTCCCTGAACAGATGTGAAAACAAAATATTCAAGGAAAAGCTTTCAAAAGTCATATCAGAAGAGCTGAGACAATAACGCACACCTGAGCAATAAGCAAATCAAACAAATCTAAAGTAGAAGAGTCATAATAACTCTCCCCTTCTTTTTCCTTAATGAAAAATAAAGAACACAATGTATTTAGAATTAGCATTGATATCAGAGGCAAAGTTAAGTTTTAACCACCTGACAGATCATAGTTTGATTTGATTACCTTTTCTATTCTTAAAATTACAAAAAACAGGGATTGGGACACTCACCAGGTCATTAATATGAACCAGAAAACTTTTTTTTTCCCTTGAAGTAATGTTTTTACTTTGTAAATGTGAAGTCACTATCACATTTAACGTATTTTAGTGTAATTTTTTCCTTTATTAATAATCAGAATGTCTATAAAATCTTTTTTTCTCACTGCCTATTAGACTTTTTATACAAAGTTGATCATGCAGATCTTACTAAAATCAGTCAAGCTAAGGACCCATTCCTTTACAAAATCTTACTTTTTTTGATTGGTCACAACTGAGTTTAGTATGTGTCATTACTGAAAAAAAAAATGAAGCGAAAACACAGATGAAAAAAACGCTTTCATCTGATTGAACAGTAGAAAATTTAGCTCAAAGACAATAAAAGATAAGAATGATGTGAACATTCTTGGGCTTACTGTTGTGTGCAGTAGAAGACATGACTGAACTTCATTACAGATGGTGCTTTTTGAATTGTTCTTTTCCAGTTTATTTATCTTTTTGTCTGTTTATTTAGCAGAACTTCAATGCTTCCTGACACGTAACTTCATTGACTAGCTATGAATGTAGAAGCAGTAAGTGTTTTTGAGGTACAAATGATGGATCTTCTAAGCAACTGAACTTCTGCTAAGGACACACAAGTTTCTCTTTGCCTAAATCACATCTGATTTTGACCCCAAGACTTTTCATCCATAAAAAAATGCTTTTATTTGATCTGCAAGCTGTTACAACTCCCCATCCTAACAAAGAAGAGCTATGTGTGAGGTACGTGTTATGATATGAAACTGCAATTCAAAGGAATTCTGAGTATGAATCCCATGGCACTGTGGCAGCGCTTAAAAGCCTCTGTTCTAGAAAAGGGGAAATAGTAAGATTTGTGACTTTCTTTAAACCCAGATCTAAAGCAAAACATGTTGGCTTCTCTCAAGAGGCTTCATTTTCCCATAGTTGGAAGAACTGATGGTTATAAAAAGTCAGCAAGGACAGGAAGTGTGGCCAGAGCACACTCGTCAGGGAAATACATAAACGGTATTTGTATTCCTGGTCCCAATATCGAGGAAGAAGTAAAAAAATAACACAGGGAAAGCATTTATTTATTGCGCTGTTTCCAGATTTAATGCATAAATCAGTGAGCACTGCACATAAATAAGGGATAGAAATCATTAACGGTGTGCTTGTAATCAGACAGGGAACTGTGAAAACCCTACGTGGTACTTTATACTGGCTTGCCTTCAAAGGCATCCCTATCAAGTTTCCTTCTGTGTGATGAATCTAGCTGCTGAGCCTGTATTTCTTACTTGCAATTTCAGCTTTGTTAGTTTTCATTCATAATCTGCACAAGACTGGCAGCTGAGTGAAAGATGTGTTAAGCATGTACTAACTTCCTCTTCCTCATATGTCATGGTCTGGAACACAGTCCTTAAAAAGAAACGTGTCTTATCACCTACATTGTGATCAATTACACAAAGCCTTTGTTTTGTCATTTAGTACAGGAAATAATTGATTTAATCTAGTCTTCAAACACAATACAATTATTAAATCAGAACTGGTGGAAGGCAAATAAATGGACTAGGGAATATAAAGAAAAAAAGTATTACATTTACACCGTGATTTTTATAACTTTTAAGTTATTTCAACTTTTGGTCACCAGAGGTTTATCAGAACCAGGGCAGAAGTATATGGGCCATGAAGTTTGAAAAGCTTAAGAGTGAGGCATACTATGTGATTTTGTTTAGTCTGATTCCAGTGTAATGTAATGTGGTCCCATGGTGTGTTCCATCAAATCAAGGAAGGCAAAAGGGTCAAGTGTTATGCACACAGATATTGTTCACATATGGCTGTGAAACTTTATCATGGCACTTGCCTGGATGGGAAACATCCATAGTAAGTGTCGGACAGCCAAGTTCAGATGAAATTACAGCTCTTCCTTCTGGAGCTGTATGGGGTGTGGATGTCTCAGCACTGGCAGTGGGGGCTGTGGGTGCTCCGTGAGGGGAGACCAGGCTGCCCCAGCCAGACACAGCCGGTTCCAGCAGGACACAGCCGGTTCCAGCCGGACACAGCCAGTTCCAGCCAGACACAGCTGGTTCCAGCTGGATCCAACCACCAAGCGCAGGGCGTGGCTGAGCCCAGGCCAGAGCAGGGGCACCACGGGGACCGCGTGTGTAAGGAAGGGCACAGGGAAATGGTGGGGGAGGGAGTGAAAAGGAGTGAGAGGCAACAGAGGGAACAGCAAGATGAGGAAAGAAGGAAAAGTAACAACAAATCAGTGGTGGAGAATTGTGGAGCAGCTGAAGGGAGAAGGATGGACATGCAGAGGGAAAGTTTATCCTCCTGAGCACAACACACCTTGTGCCACTAGTTGCCTGATGGAGGGACTGAGTGTTACTTGAAGTGATATAAAAGGAGAAGAGGTACCTGGGGTGATGTGGAGCCTGTGAAAAGGGGAGAAAAGGTGTTTTCCTTAGCCGTGAAATGTTTACTTCATTTTTTCTTTTTTTTTTTTCTTTGATACATGAATCAATAATTAAACATTTATATTAATTAACAATAAATGAAGCTAATTCCCCAAAGCTGATCTGTTCTGTCCATGACAGTAACTGGTACTTGTCTCCTGTCTTTATTCCATCTCTTTACCTCAATCCAGATGGTTTCTCGTTCTTGTTCTCCTGTTTTCTCCCCTGCCTCACTGAAGACAGGAGTGAGAAGCAGCTGGGTGGGAGTTTGGCTGTTAGCCAAGCCTTATCCACCACAAGCACAAATTTTGTATCTATGTATGTTGCCAACAAGAAGCAAGAAATAAAGTAATTTGTATGTAAATATTGGTATATCTCTTAATGTATTTATATACCCTGTATATAGTTAGGGAAAAATCAAAATGTTAATCTCAGTCTGTGTTTCTTAAATCAGTTGGACAGTTTTATAAATACTGCTACAAAGAGAAACAATTTATTTTTGTTTTATTGGAAGCAATAGAGGAAAGCAGTAACAAGTATTGTATCTAAGAAAGAAGAAAAATTGCAGTTTATTTAGTTGGATTTTTACAGATAGTGCAGATCAGCTGGTCTAGGCTCATGATATTAAAGATCTCATGAGAAATATCACCTCGCTTGTGTGATGATATCTTCTCAGCAAATATTACTTTAGTTTGGATAATTCAAATGTTTGCTTCTTTCCTGCTAGAAAGATGATATCTTTTATTCCTAAGCCAATATTTATAACTATGAACACATTCAGAAAAGTTAACACTTGTTCAGCATAAATTTAATTTATGTTGATTATTGATGTACTTAAGTCCAAAGTTTGTCACTAGCTGTAAAGTACTGTCCAAAGTACTAGCTGTAAGTATACTTGCTAGTAAAGCAAAAGATAAACTTTGAAGCAATTGTATAAAAAATTAAAGCTAAACATTATCTCACTGTATTTATTGTCATAAGGACATATGCATCGTGGAAAGAAATATTGTGCAGAACACTGAAATTTTTTTTTAACTACACATTGCTTAAATTCTGAAATGCAATTGAAGTATTTCTTAATTCTTTCTAACTTAAAAACAACATCCAAAAATCTGTTTCTAGAAAAAATTGCTGTGCATTGAAGGAAAAAAAAGAAGTCTTCCAAATTACTATACACATATTTATTAATCAGAATTCCTTTTTGAATTTAAGTCTTTAATTGCATAAATATGCCTGGATACATTTTTTGCTTTAAAGTCAGAGAAAGCAAAATTAGATGACTGTTCTCAGAAATCACTTCACAATTTGAATATGCTGAGTTAGCAAAAGATTCAAAGCTTTTGTTCGGATATGTAAAATATCACATTATGAATAGTTTTAATCTGACCTGTTTCATGCATGGTATTGGTAAGTCAATGCAGAATATAGAAGACACATCTGAAAGACTTTGCAGTCTTTGTATTGTAGTTTCCGAAATCTTCCAATATATTAAATTCATAAAGTCAGTACCGCAATTCCAAGTTATTGAATGGAAGAATCCATCCACATTCAATTCCTACTTAAAAAAGCAAGACGCAAATGTGTTGCCTCAATATAAAATTCAAAACTTCACCTAGGATGAGACCTGTCTTTTCCCTAGGGGAAAAAAATTAGGTTCCACAAAGAAAATGAAAGCTTCAGGAAAGGTTTTGTGTCAGTTAAAAACTACTATGCAGTCAGTCCATGACTATGACTATCAGTGCGATAAAACTACATGACATTTCTGTATGATAGAGGAAAAGAACAAGAAAAAATTACTGAACACAGGGGTAACACTCTGCACTACTGTGTGTTTAAAAAGCTTACCAATTCCTAATGATCTTCAGGTATGTTTGTATTTGCAAACAGAAAACTTGTCTAGTAGATGAAAGCATGTAACTATTATTGACTCCTGCTTAATATCACATGCAAAAGTATGCCAGATTCTCTGACTAACTAGTTCACCTCAAAACTTGCCTTGTGCCTACTATAAAGTTCTGGAATTGGAACCAAGTTCTATGAATAGCCCTCTTATAACAAAAGAGGAAGACGAAAAAGGTCAAAGATTTTTTTGTTACTTTTAAAAAGGAAGTAACTCATTCCCTTAGATTAGCAAAGACAATGAAAAACAAATGAAGAAAAATTTCCCATTCTGCACTCACAATACACACTTACCACTCATGGACATGCAGAAGTTATTGAGGACATGCCCTGTTTTAGTTTTCTTAAAACTATTGTTGGTTAGTTTCTGCTAGGAAAGTAAATCTAGATAACATTGCAGGCAACTCACACAATCTAGTGGCTGTCAAAAATATGTCAGCTATTAAAAGTTGCAAAAGCTAAGTGGAGAGAGAATAATATGGAGCAGCATTATGATACTGCTAAATTCATTGATTTTACTTTGTTCCCAGAATAGTAAATAAAGCTATGTTTTTCAAATTTGTGACTAATATCCAGCAAAGTACATGAAAAGCACTAGAAGCATGAGAGAGGGAATTAAACTAAGAAACTCTGTATAAAATTTAGCTTTCAATGTATGTTTGACAAAATCTTTCTAGAAAGGCAGAATCATCAGAAACAATATAGATATCTATTCATCCTTTACCCAAGAGCAAAAGAATTTTTATTGCATTTAATATCTCCATACTAACACAAGAGAAAGTGTTAATTTAAATAACTAGAATACTGATCCATTTATTCATATTAGTTTATATTTTCTGAATATTTAAAGTGTTATTATTTTCTATTCTAGAAAATACAAGCGTTGTTTCCCTTATTTCATAAAAATATTTTTAACAAAATTATACTGTATAATATAAAGGTAGCATCATAGTGATAATGATGATATAAAGTCAACTTTATTTCTAAGAAAATATTAATGCATTAATTTTTATGTTTGAAGATTTTAATAATTTGTTCATTCCTTCAATTTGTCTTTAATTTTTTTTTTTTTTTCTCGCTTTGAATCTAGGAAGAAAAGCTGGACATTTTATCATATTTTTCTTGCCTAAACAAAAGTGCAGATGGTGAGACCCAGAGAGAGATTTTATGTAAATGTTTTTCCACAGTTTATAATGGAATAGTAGTTTGTTTTCTAGTTGTTAAAAAAAAAAAAAAAAATCATGTTACTGCTTAGGTTATTAGCTCTAAAGACGTGTGTTATTTAAATACTACAACAGCAATTATGAATTTTATGTGAATATTTATTTCATAAGAGCTGAAGCAAATTTAATGGTATAAATAAATGTGTGAATTACTGAAACAGAAGACACACAAAAATCATGTGTAAATGCAATTTATTTTAAATATGGAAGGTGGATTTGATCAGAAAGGCAGCTGAAGAAGTGGCCATTTCAGAAAGATGTTAAAGGCCAGCCATATATTAGAGACATGGCTATTATATTTAATCATCGTTCTTTGAGTCACTTCATCAGCACAGCTGATTGTAGATTTTAGAATTGTTAATTAAAAAAACCCATCAAATAGCTGCAAATAGACCAACCTCTGTAAAACACACTATCAGCCAAGGAATAGAGATTTATTTCTGAAGCTGGTTTGGAGATTTTGATTCTCAGTGCAAGAACATCAGCTGGAGAAAAGCCCTGCTTGGAGAAGTGTGCTTAAACAGACCAATATTATTATTTCTCTGAAATGAGGATGGCTTTTTTTTACCCACGTGCTTCCAATCTAGTACAGACCAAATAAAAATCTTGGCCCATAATTTTGGAAAAAACAAAGCAACAAAAATAAAAATTTTGTTTTGGCCTAGGATCCAGTGGGACTCAAACACAACCCATCAGGCCTGGCCTGATCTCCACCTGCATGAGTTTACATTTAAACATTAAACATTTCTCTCATCAGTTCAGACCCTGCCAAGAAAGAGCTTGCACATGTGTAGTTACTCTAGAAACTAGGGGACAACTTTCATGGGATTACCTGTTATTCTCCAGTAACTTCTTGTATATGAAATGCATTATATTCTTTCTTAATTTCTTATCTGCAGAAATGCAGTTAACAATGTTTATTTATTTATCTTGTGAAAATTTTGTGTAGATAATACACTGACAACTTGCAGAGTGGCCCAGATCAATTTTAAACCAGAGTCTGTCACATAATTTAACTAATTTTTTCTTCCATGAAAACTACAGAATTTCATAGAAACATGCAATTTTCATGGTAGACTGATTAAAAAGTTGGTAGCTAAAAATGAAGGAATAACCTTCTGCAACTGATTGTGAGACTTACCTAGGGAATGAATGACCAGTATCAAACCTTGTTGCTTACTACTACATTGAAAGTAGTCACTCTCTTAATACAGGTGTAATCTGTTGGCCTTCTGTTTGCTTTATAATGAAAATAAATTTCAAGAGTTCTTAATTTTATTCAAGAAAAGAAATAAATGCAAAATCTTGAAAGCTTTTCTAAGGAGAACTTTTTTCTGACCCAGTAGGTTAATGATTGTCCTCTAAAACCATAATTGGATACTGCACATTACCTTGCAAGAGCACATATACCTTCAGTAAGGACCCTTCTTGGGAACAGTTAGTCTGTAACCACTCTTGAATTTAGACTGCTGAGTGTCCTGGGGATGAATAGCAATGAAAAAAAAAAAAAAAACGAAGAAAAAAAATATGCTTTAAAAATAGTTAAAAATAGCATTGGTNAAAGAAAAAAAAAAAAAAAAAAACGAAGAAAAAAAATATGCTTTAAAAATAGTTAAAAATAGCATTGGTACCAAAAATACTGGAAAAATACTTTTACATGACAAAAATGCATTCAGAACACTTCAGCTTGGATAGGAGACTATATAAATGTTAGTAAAATAAGAGAGTTCAATTATTTAAATAATGGTATTCTTATAACAGTTTCTGAAGAAGAGATAAGAACGTAGATTATAAATTCCTTTATATATATACATAAGATACAGAAGTATAGATATTGATATGACTCATGTAGGCAAATACTTGGAGTATATTATCAAGAAAAGGACAGTGGAAATGCAGCACAATCATTTCTACTAAGCTAAGATGATAATTTGACAGAGAATTGATCCAAATCTATAACCATTACATAACCTTTTAGTAAAAAAACACATTGGGTAGTCAATGAAAAAATCCAAACACAAACAAACCAAACCCAACTTTTAATGTTTAATTATGAAATTTTTGCTGCATTGTAATTTGTAAGGAGAGTTTAGATAGATAATCTTAACTTTCCAGGAGTCTGAGATGATCAGAATCTAAATCTAACAAGCAGGTTTCAAGTAGCTTTTCTCTTAGTAGCTACTTATTTTAAAATATGAAGAAAAAGCCTCAACATCAGTTCTTTTGCAAGGTCTCTATGATAATAGTAAATCCCACTAAATTCTGAAGTACTTCAAACAGGGCATTTTTTTAATGGTTTCCAGCCCTTCAAAGAATAAACCTTTCCTGATCTGAAAAGCTTTCATGTAGTAAACTAGCCAGTTTTTCAGGAAGCCTCTGGCAGCAGAATGTGGTTAAAACAAGTCACCTTCAAAATATGGAAAAATACAAAATCAGTTTCAGGTGCAAGACATTATTCTAAAAATGCCTTAACTTATTAAATCTGTGAGTAGAAATTCATCTTCCTTTCACAGTAACCTGCTCGCCCACTCAGGAATAAGGAATATTTACATGATAATGAGATAGAAATAGTTTCCCCAAGGCATTCTCAACAATATTCTTTAAGCAGTGTGAATTTTCAGAAAAAATTTTCTCAGAATAAGGGTTGTCCCATATTTATGCACCCAACATTTTTTTTAAAATAAAACAATATCTGGAAATAAATGTTGAAAATCCACACAGATGGCAAAAGAATAAGCCAAATATAATTCAAAAGCATAAATATAAGTTCTACTGTCAAGTTAAATGTCTGGGACCTGCACAATAAAGTTTTTAAGGGTATCTCAGTAAGAAAAAGTAAAATGAATTAGCCTTACATTCTTATTGCTGAAATTATCTAAATATACCAGTAAGGGAGTGTGTGTGTGTGTGTGTGTGCGTGTGTGCAGAAATCCCTAGTATGAAACAGATTTTCCTGGTAAAAGAAGGATTGAGAAAAGGAGTTTAAAAGTACTAGAAATTCCATTAGCTGGTAAGAATTATGTATTCCTTATTATCATGTGCTCTTTTTATTCTTTTGTGAGGCAGTCTCTCAAATCAACAACATTAGAAACAAAACAAGAAAAGACCAGGAACCTTAAACTCTGCTTAATACCAAATATACTTAATATGTTTCACCAGTGGAAACTCGAGGTGGATAAACAGCATAAATTAGTTTAAGAGAGGAAAGACTATTGTTTGAGAGGTGTGATCTCTGCACAGGGCTATAGAGCATCTCAGGAGAGAACCATGCAGGGATAAAAAGGTATCAGATTATTAGTTTTTATTGTTTCAAATCAGGCTAATTTAATTTTTTCTATTATGACTTATAGCAGTGCGTATAAGGGAATGATTAGGATTTCTGTTTCATGGCAGGAGGGTTGGAAACAGATGAACTGTAAGGTACCTTCCAACTTTGACCATTTTATGATTTAATGTACATTCCCTCTCAGCTATACGGAATCTTCCTCTAATTTTACCTATACATAACTCTTTTGGCTGATAGGTAAAGAGGCTGATATTAGTCACATGTGGGAAGGAACCTTGCAAAATTTTGAGTACACAAATGGTACTATTCAATTATTTCATAGACACTGATGTAATTAATATCTTTATTATGTTGACTTTCAAAATATTTCTTTGCATAAACTGATCACATCTGTAGACTATGCAAATATAAATTTCCTTTTAAATAAAGAAAAATTAAAACGTGGGAACAACTGTTGGGTTGTGTTCCTTCTGTCACAGTAACGTGGTGCAGTATTCTGTGTACCACTCGCACTGTGCCCTTTATAAACCAGGGTGGACTTTCTGAAGGTTCCTAACTTGTTGAATGGGATATATAGTATGACCATAAGAGAGATTATGGCTATTTCCCCCCAGAGAAGTGAGAGAAGAAATTAATTAAAGTGATCTTTCTGTTTCCCTTTTGTGCCTAGTTTCAGACTTTGGAAGAAACCTCTTTCCATTGACAATAATTAACAACATTAACAAGGCTCCCTGGAGAGGTCTTCTCTAATTGAAAAGACCACATATATGTGGAAAGAAGGTGAGTTTCAGGGTTTTGGTGTTTGTTTGTTTGGGTTTTTTTTACAAAAGCATAGATGTATGGAATTCACTTGGAGAGTATTTTTCTGTATGTCAAATGCAGTATCATAAATCATGGTGTTATTCTTCTAAAATGGCTAAAATTATTGTTTATCTTAATTTTGTGATAAAATCAAATATTCTGTGTAGCATGAAATATATTAAGATAATGATAAATTATGCATGCTGAAGGGAAGAAAGGGGGATAGTATGAAGGAGGAATTCTTTGCAGTCTCAGAAAAAAAGAGACCTAATTAAATTATTTCTCAAACATGTTTAAAATACAGATCTATTGACAGGGTCTCCCTGGAATGGTACTGGTTTGGTTCCTAATCAATAGACACTGTTGGTTTCTGATTGATTTACTAATCTCATTCTTGTGAAATTGGTTTTAATTTGCTGAGGATTTAATTGCATTTATTATATGATTAATTGTGGCAAGGTGCTTAGAGCTCCAGATGGGCTTTTATAATAATTTATATCTGATTAAAAGAAAAAGAATTAATAATATTTTAGAAACTCAAAACTATTCTAGTATCTTGGGGAAAAATTATATCTTTACTCTAGGGAGGTTCCTCTGTACAAGAGACATGAAGCTCCTAGAGCAGATTTATTGCAAGGCAAGAAATATGGTAAGGGGACTGGAGCAAATCTCTTACTAGAAAGGGTGAGCGATTTGGGCCTGTTCAGTTTTGAGAAGAAACAACTGAGAGGGGACTTCATCAATGTCAATAAGTATCTGAAGACAGGGTGTCAAAAGGAGGTTTCCAAGCTCATCTCAGTTGTGCTAAGCAATAGGGCAAGAGGACACAGACAGAAACTGATGCCCAGGAAGTTTCACCTGAATATGAGGAAGAACTTCTTTACTGTGCAGATGACTGAGCACTGGCACAGATTTCTCAGGGAGGTTGTGGAGTCTCCCTCACTGGAGATATTCAAGAACAATCTGGACACAATCCTGTGCCATGTGCTCTAGGATGCCCTTGCTTAAGCAGAGAGGCTGTAACAGATGACCCACAATGGTCTACTTGTGGTGTGTTCTGTCCTCACCCATTCTGTGATACACATTGTTAAAGAATCATTTTTTAATTATTTTTTAATTCAAAGGAAATAGCAAAATTTGTGTTGAATTATCTTCTGTAGAAAAACTATTGCTACTTAGCAATCATTGAATTAGGATAATGTTTTCAGGAGCCTTATGCTTTCTTAGCCTTCCTTCTACATATTTATTATTGCCCCAGTACTTTCAATTGTCTTTAAGTGGAATGACCTTGCCAAATAAAACATGAATTAACAAATATTCATATGGCATCAGAACTGGCTGGAACGGGGTTAACATTGCTCATATAGCAGTCCATATAGTGCTGTGGTTTGTATTTGTAGCTGAGATGATGTTGATAGCACACTGGTGTTTTGGCAATTTCTGAGTAATGCTTGTGCAGCATCTAGGATGTCACACACATACATTTGCACACACACACACATACACTCATAGGCAAGTAGGTGGCTGGGCAAAAGTCTGGGAGAGAACATAACTGAGACAGTTGAGCCAAACTGACTAAAAGGATATCCCATCCCATATGGGCAATAAAAGGTAAGGAGTGAGAGGAGGGTCAGAGGGCATTTTGTTTCTAAGGTGTTGGTCTTCTGAAGAAACTGCTATGTGTACTGGGTACCTACTTACCAGAAAGTGTCTGGATATCTCCTGATGAGAAGTAGATAATATTTTTTTTCTGGCTTTGTTTCTGTGGCAGCTTTTGTTTTATTAAAATGTCTTTATCTTGATCCATGAGTTTTTCTCGCTTTCTCCTGCTGAGGGCAGCGAGTGAGAGAGTGGCTTTGTGGGCATTTGGCAGCCAAGGTTAATCCAACATGTTGGTCAAAAAAAACCCCAAAAATCCCACACTAATATCCATCTTTATTTCTTACATGAAATTCACAGATTTAGGATTACCCATGATATCAAAAATTGAGCCCTTTGAGAACTAGGGGGCACAGACTGTCCACTTACATTGTTCTGTTCACTAAGCACATAACCCTTTAAAGCATCAGAAGCAGCCACTTATGGGGTTGGAAATCCACAGAAAACTGTTCAAGGTATGAAAATTAACCATGAGATTTTAAAACCCCTGCCATTTTCATTCTCTTGTGTCCTGGTTTAAATCAGCAGGCAGCTAAACACCACACAGCCACTCACTTGTTCTTCCACCCTGCTGTGGAATGGAGGGAAAATTGAAAGGAACAAAAAGTAAACTCACGGTTTGAGATAAAATGGCTTCATAGGACAGAAAAAGAAGGGGAAAAATAATAATGATAAAATAAGTAGAAAATACAAAACAAGTGAGGTATAATGCAATTGCCCAACACCCACCAACTGATGCCCAGCCCATTCCCAAGCAGCGGGTCAGCAGGCCCTGGGTCAGCTTTTGCCCTACTGAGCATGATACGATTTGGAACATTCTTTTGGCCAGTTTGGGTGTGCTGCCCTGGCTGTGTCTCCTCCCAACCTCTTGTGTACCTCCAGCCTCATCAGTAGTGGTGTGGTGTGAAAAGTTGACTAAGCCTTTGGCTTAGTGCAAGCCCTGCTCAGCAACAACTGAAATATCAGTGTGTTATCAACTTCATTCTCATCCTAAATGCAAAACATAGCACTATACCTGTTACAGGAAGAAAATTAACTCTATCCCAGCTGAAACTAGGACATCTGGTCATACCACAGTTGTAATGTCTTCAGGGAAACTAAATTTGTTTGTCAGTCTGTTTCTCACCTCCATTCTTTATCTGTGAACCCATTCTGACAGCCAGATGAGACATTGTGTAATCTCTTCCCACCTGTACCAAATGAACTAACCAAACTTTCCAATTATGTCATTATTTTCAGCCCAGTTAAAGCTCATTTTGAATGGGTGTCAAGTCTGCATCAACCCATAGAAAACATTGTTTAAATATTTTTTTAATTATTCCTTTACAAAAGTAAATAGTATATACTTCAGCAGAAAAATACACAGAAAACCCTACATCCATTCATAGAAATTCTGACAAGGAATTCAATATTTACAATTGTCCTGCCATGTAAAGTCTCTCTACTGTTTGATTTTAGGTCCAAGGCAACTACAGTTTAATCTCTTGAATGTTAGAGACAGAATGCACTCAGTACAGTAAACATATCTCAAAATTTCTTGTTATGCACACTCATTCACTCAATTATTCTTCTTCTTAATTTTCCATAACTTTTGACTCACATTCATTAATTTTTTTTTTCATTTTTAATGAAAAATATGCTGTGACACAATGTAAGGCTACAAATTTGCCCAGTCTTTATTTTGTTTGCAAGAATAATTTGACATGTCCCTCTTACAAATCCCTTTGATATGGGTTGCAGATCAGATTTGTTACTGAAATCATTCTTCCAGTGTTCTATCCTGGTGTTATAATATGTATGGACATCACATGTAGAGTTAAAATAAGAGGGTGTAACAAAGACACTTCATTTTGGTGACATTTCCTTCTTAAACCCCCTCTAAAAAAAAATCCATACTGAAAAAGCCAAAAAACCAACCAACAAACATGAACTCCACAAAAATATCAAAAATATAGGACTAAAAACACTCTACAGAAACTATGAAGAAATTAATACAATATTAAGTAAAGTATTTGAATGGAGATTTTCTTCAAAGACCCACTCTCTTAAATGTATTTAATTTTAAAATCAGTTTTAATACAACTTTTGTCCTTCTGCTAACTTCTTATGTTGTGGGTTTTTTTTCAGCAAGGTTTTACCCTAAAATCTTCCTACTTTTTAAAATGGTCCTTTTGTACAGCGCTGTCATAAGTCTTTAACAGGGTATTAGTTCATGCTTGAGCTCTTCCCTAATCTCTAGCATCCAACCTCTTCAAAGTTGGATGGATTCTTTTACATAATGTCCTGAAGACATCTTTTCTATGGGTCCATCTCACTAGTAACCTTGTGAATCATTTCTCACCTTGATCATCTAAAATATTGTTTCCACTTACCTTCATGAAATGCAACCATGCCTTTCTGATAGGCAGCCAAAAATCTAATAGAAAGCTTTTTTCCCAATCTCTTAATTTCCCAAACTTTAATTTTATAACTCTTCTTTCACACTGTTCTATTGGCTGTTTTTCTGACAGAGGAATAAAAATCTTCCCAGTCAAGGATCTCACAGACTATATCAGCTCCCAGTTACTATCCAGTATCAAGAGAATGAATTCCTGTCTATGACTAGCAGTTTAGTCTAGCTTCATGAACTTATGAAAAAAAAAAAGGAACAATGATAATTATTATGAGACAGAAGCTACAAGAGTCCAAAAGGAGGTGGGAAATTAACCTACTTTGCTGATGTGTTAACAAATGATTCCCATGAGCACCTGCCAACACATCACATAGACTAACACAGTAATGGGTTTGACTTTCCTTCTGACTAATTCAGTTTTCATTAAATGGAAATTAAGTAATAAGAAATATGCAAGCTCTTTGATAAGTAAAAATAGTTTAATCTTCACCTACTTTTAAATCAGCTGCGGCAGTACATGACCTATAAGACAACGTTTGCTGAAAAATGCTTCATTTTTCTAAATATACTCTGTGAAATGGAAACTCTTCCTTTCTACTGCCATCTTAGAAAAAAAAGAATTCCTGGAGGGATTGCTCTAGTTCTTTTTCCTATCCATTATATCTTTTTTATTAATATTATGCATTTAATCACTTATTTAAAGTAATTGTTTTTCTTTCTTTTTCCCTTTACAGAGCTAATAGACTAGCATAAAGAACTGATGACCTTTATGCACACAGGTGAAGTGCTAGTTGTTGACCGTGATCATGTACTAGAAAATACTTAGGTGATGTAAGTATTTTCCCCTTGAGATTTAAAATACCAACAAACTATACCATCTGTATACCAAAAAGAAAAAACAACTGAAAAAACACACCACCAAACCTACGCTCCCAAAACTAGCCTGAAATCTTGAGAAAACCCTGGCACCAAATTTACTACAAACACAGTATATAGATTTCTAGATCATTTGTCATCCTGGTGAGTATACAAATAAGGTAATTTTAACAGAAGCAATTTAACAAAGAGTTACTGTAAGTTTAGGGGAAATAGTAATAAAAATATTTAAATATTGAAAGACAGTGGAGGAAAAAACATTCTTACTGATTTTTCTTAAACAGAAAGAAAAAATGCTCAGCGTTTTTTCTTTATTTTGGAAATCAAATAATCCTAGAACCACAGAATATCTCAAACTGGAAGGGTTCCATAAGGATCATCAAGTCAATTGCCTGTTCATCGCAGTACACCTAAAATTAAACCATATAACTAAGACAGTTGTCCAGGCACTCCCTGAACAGGTTTATTACCATAACCACATTCCTGGGAAGCCTGGTCCAGTGACTGACCATTTGTCTCAGTGAAGAACCTTTCCTTAATGCCCGAATATGGACAGAGGAGGTGATACCCTACTTGCGTTAATCTGTATAAAATATTCTTAGATATTTTTCTTGTCTTAGCTGGATATTAACTAATGAAGAAAGGTTTTATAGCACACAGAATGCTTTTCAAACTACTTAATTTTTAAAAGTTATCACTCCAGTAGCTATTTCAGATCTCATAACTGACAAGTAGGCATCCTGACCCATGTGTAGGAGAAAAATGTAATTTTCATATCCGCTGGAAAAATGCAATCTTTTTTTTTTTCCCAGAAATGGTTGGTTATGATTTATTATAAATAATTATGGATTTTAATGTTCTACTGTAACTGGAACATATTTTTCTTAAAAATTGAGAAATCACTTGGAAATCAATACAAAATACTAATGACCAAGTGTGATAATAAAGGAGGCATAAAAGCAGTGTGGGGTGGAATTGTCTTTTTATCAATCTTTAATATTTAAAATCCTCATAACAATTCAATGTACTGTATTTATTAAGGAAATAATTCTAGAATGAAAATTGCATATTTACTTTAAAGTGAATTCAAAAATTTTCATCAACTTCAACTTTCAAATAATTTGAGCATCAAGAATTAAACGTTCATAGTTTGTTACACTAATTACTTTTAATAATTATATTCCTGCTACAGTATCAGAAAGGTATCCAGGGGGAGCTTTTATAACAAAAAAAGACAATGAGCATAATTCTGTACTGGAAAGTGCTGTTCCACATTTATAATCACTCTCTGAAAATAATTATGAATCACTATATTGTTTCTATGCATGCGATGTGCACAAAGATTTGCAAGGTATCTGAAGTACCATAATTTTAATTCAAGTCTTCCATACTACCTCAATAGTTTCTATACTTTTAGCTATTAAATGGGACAATCAATTTTTTATGTTATACAAAGTCATTAACCCATTAGGGCTTTCTTGTGCTGTAAAGAAATATGCCTCATATTACATCTTGGGTGTGTTGTAGCACTGAGACTAAACTGTTTTTTTAAGGAAATGTTATAAACTTTGGCATAAGCATTGAGTTCACTGACTGCATGTGTGCACTATAGAGCTGTAAGGTCCAGGGAAGTAACAGGAATTTTAAAGTTTTACTTTTCATTTGCTAAGTCATCAAAATTTTTTTGAAACCTCAGCTTCTTCTGACACCTAATGAGTCACTATGTTTTATCTGAGTGAAGGGTTGTCATAGTTGAACCCCAGTCAGCAGCCAAAGACCGCACAGCCACTCACTCACTCCCTGACCAGGGGGCTGGAGAGAAGAGTGGAAGGGTAATAGCTTGAAAACTTGTGGGTTGAGATAAAGGGAATTTGATAGGGAAAAGAAAAGCTGTGCACATGTGCAAAGCAAAACAAGGAATTAATTTGCTGTTTCCCATGGGCAGGCAGGTGTCCAGCCATCCTGAGGAGAGAAGGGCTCCATCACATGTAACGGTTACTTGGGCAGAAAAATGTCATCACTCCAACCATCCCCCCCTTTCTCTTCTTCCCCCTCACTGTATTTACTAAGCATGATGTCATATGGTATGGAATACCCCTTTTGTCACTTGGTGTCTGCTGTTCTGGCTGTGTTTCCTCCCAGCTTCCCATGCACCCCCAACCTCCTCACCAGCATGGCACTGTGGAAACCAGAAAAGGCGTTGGCTCTGTGTAAGCCCTGCTCAGAAATAATGAAAACATCTCTATGTTATCAGCCCTGTGTTCAGCACAAATCTAAAACACAGCCCCATACTAGTGACTGTAAAGAAAATTAACTTTACCCTAGTCAGAACCAGCACATGGATTCACTGACATCAGCTGAGACATGGGATCCTACACTACAGCTTCGTGAAATGTCAGGTGATACTTCAACATAAACATCTTCTTCAAGGTAGGGTGGGGGAAAGTACTTGCATAGTACCCAGTTACATGAAATAATAATTGCCAGAATTAAGCTTGATGTTCAGGTTTCTCTACAGTTATAATAGAATCATAGAATATTCTGAGCTGGAAGGGATCTATGAAGTTCATAAAATGTTTTCCAAACACTTACTGAACACTGGCAGCCTTAAGGCTGTTACCACTTACCTGAGGAACTTATTCTAATGTTTGACCACCTTCTCAGTTAAGAGCTTTTTCCTAATATACTATTTGAACTTGCCCTGATGCAGCTTTGAGCCATTCCCTCACCTCCTATCACCAGACATCAGAGAGAGGAGATAAACACCTCCCTAATCACTTCCCTATGACAAATTTCTATACATCAGTCTTCACCTCTAAGTCTCCTTTTCTTCAGACTGAACAAACTTAATATGCCCAGTCCCTCTCCATAAGTCATGCCTTCTAATCCTAGTATGATTAAAAAAAAAAAAACAAACAGTAAAAGCCAATTACAGCCAGTCTTTCTAGCATTCCATCTTTGATCTTTCCATCCCTCTCCTCAAAGGAGAACTAAAATCTGAAAGGCTAGACTAAAATGCAGAATTATTTTAAATGAAAAAGTATTCAATATATGTCATGGCATGTCATATTTTTTCATTATCTCATTCCCTGCTGTTAAAGATTTTTTTTTGCCCTAGGTTTCTTGCCGCAGAGTCTCAGACATAAGATGCCAGGAAAAAATAATCTAATAAACGAGTGTTACATCAATTGGGACAGCTCAAGATGTGTGCCTCCAGAGAATCAGAGAATCACAGAACTGTTTGGGTTGGAAGGAATGTTAAATATTATCTAGCTCCAAACCCTCTGCCATGGGCCAGGACACCTTTCAGTAGACCAATTTTCTCCAAGCCCCATCCAGCCTGACCTTGAACACTGCCAGATATGAGGCATCCACAGCTTCCCTGGGCAACCTGTTCAAGTGTCTCACCACCCTCACAATAAAAAGTTTATTCCTAATATCTAAGCTAAATCTAGCCTAAATCTCCCCTCTTTCAGTTTTAAGTCATTCCCCTTGTCCTGTCACTACACGCTCTTGTAAAAAGTCCCTCTCCATCTTTCTTGTAAGCTCCCTTCAGGTACTGGAAGGCTGCAATTGGGTCACATCAAAGCTTTCTCTTTGCCAGGCTGAATAGTCCCAATTCTTTCAGCCTTTCCTCATAGGAGAGGTGCTCCATCCCTCAAAGAGGGACCCAGAACAAAGAAATCTCTGGACTTTTATACCCTTCTAGTTTATGCACATGTTCTTTACGTGTCTTGAATGCATCCTGCACACAGCTCTTGGTCCAATGGTGATTTTTGATCTGGGGTGCACATGTTCTTTACATGTCTTGAATGCATCTTGCACACAGCTCTTGGTCCAATGGTGATTTTTGATCTGGGGTCTTCTAACACCCTGTTGGATTCTTTCTTCATGTCCATGCAGGCAGGTCATTAGGTGTTCTTTTCTTCTGAAATTATAGCTCTTAGTGATGACTGTAACCTCTTAATCTTCTAGTTTGTCCTTCTTGTTCACTAACTTAGTTAGCAGCACAGGGGAAACTGAAAAGTCTTTGGTATAAACACTACTTAGCAACAGTTAGAACATCAGTGGGCTATCAGTGTTATTCTCACACTAAGTTTAAAATATGGCACTATAGTAGCTACCAGAAAGTTGCTAAGAAAATGAACTCTATTCCACCCAAAAGCAACTCCTAGGTGAAAGTTCACAGCTTCCAGACTAAGGCCTCAGCAAATCTAGTTTTTGATGCAAAGCAAGTAGACCTTATCAAACAGTATATTAAGTCACAATATTACAACTCTAAGTCACTTACTTTTATTTAAAAATTATTTATTAATCCAAACACTTAATATCTCTCAACACTTGTCAAACTCTCAGTGTCTCACACTGCTACTCTGTTGGGGTCACCAGATGTTGGGGTTTCCCCATATGGGTCACCAGATATGAGAGTCACCAGATGTCGGGGTTTCCCCATACAGGCCACCAGATGATGCTTGCAGTTCCCACCGAACGCCACTTGGCATCGGTGTCAGAAGTAGCTGCGACAAACAAGAACTCTAAGTCCAAATTCAGGCAGAAGACTGAAGACTGAAGACTGTTTATTGTAAGAGTTAGCATTTTTTATACACACTTGTATGTTTATTAGTCACATTACATGTTCATTGGTTACATAACTATTACAATAGATTCATTGGCTATTATTTAGCTACAACATACTATTATTAGATACCTATAATGCAAGCTCTCTAAGTATTCTAAACATTCAGAAAAACACCAGGTGCAGCTCTGTTGCTGTTTTCTCCCTTGGTTGCTTTGGTTCCTTGCTTCTGTGAACACTGAGTTTCTCACGGATAGACACAGATCATGCTAATATCAAAATGTCGGGCTTAGACAGGCTTGTTAACCTACTATGAGATCCCACACTACTCCATAAGGATATGCATTATACCATAAACTTCATTATTGTCATCACTGTCATTTCATCTTGCTTTACAGGTGTGAAATCCCCTTTGTCTTTTGTTGTCTAATCAATTGACATTAATGATATTAATAAAGTTTTTTGAACTGTAGTCAGAATGGATTCTGTGTCTTAAAATATGAGTTGTAGCTTAAATATAGAATTGCAATACATATAGAAAGATATTGCAATATTTGTGAAGATCTAGAATATTCCATGTGATTATCTTTACTTCAGGTAAGTTCTACAACGCTGTGGGGTAAAAAGTGAGTTGCTTTAGAGGAGGACAGTAAAGCGTTAAATATTTCTCAGAAGTGATCTATGTATAATAGAAGGAATCATGAGTGATTATTTTTTGTAGAAGTAAGCAGAAGGTGAAAAGAGGAATTAAAGACAGTGTAAATAAATATGAGAAAATGAGACATACAAGAAACTTGTTGCAAACCTGGCCCCCTGTCAAATTCAAGACTTAATCAGCTAATGTGGCTTGAAAAGACAGTGTAAGAGAAAAAACCCACAAGATACTGTAAGATGCAGGGATATTGCTATAACCACATCAGATGACAAAAGAAATGTCTGGCCAATGTGTTGCACAAAGTGGAATGTGCATGATCATTATCAGAATCTGAGAGACAAACAACAGAATTATATCAACGTTGAGCATTATCAATCTCTATAACCTAAGAGCTTCCTGATGCTTCATAAATTATAATACTTAAATTTTCATTTCTAAAAAAGAAAACCTGCTGCAATAGGTACAGCAGAATCTGTTCACGTTCACTACTTTATTTTTATTGCATTTTCTGCATTTGCTTCTACTTTCTTTGACTTGACTGATCTCAGCTCTGTTATGCTGAGACTTACATTAGTCAAGGAGCTGGACCTGAACATTTTACAGCTGACATACAGCTAGCATAGGTGAATAGCACAATATGTAGAAATATGTTTCATTAAATATCAAAGCTGTCACTGTTTTCAACAGATTCAGGGCTTTGGTCACAGATAAGTTTGCCTTATCAACATTATTTCTGTGTATAAAAATCACCAGACTGTGACGCAACAATACCTGTTAACAGTCAGTGATACATTACAATGAATGATTAAAGAATGGCTCTTTTTTTCTCTTCTTTCTCATATTACATTACCGTTAAAAAATAAGTATCTTTGAATTTCATAGTTTGTAGGGAAAATGATCTCATTTTTTTAAAAATTGTTTTTACTATCTATTCTGGAATTTTCCCTTAGAAATTACAAAGTAAATGGCTGCTGCTCCATTAAGAAATCTACACTTGTATTCTGTAGACATCAGTTTTGTTTTATTCTCAAATTCCTAATGGAGTTTAAAATTAAAATTAATGTTTCTGTTTACTTTCCAGTATATTCAAAATCCTAATCAATGATGTCAACACATCTCAGTAATAGTGTTTCTCTGTTAATGTCTGATATAGGCAATAAAGGAAGCATGGGGCACTGTTCAGTAGGCCAATCACTGGAGGATATTTATGTTGTCAGCTGTGAACCAGCTGAGCTGTAATAAATAGCACAATTAGTGGAAATAAAATAGCATGCTGACAAGACTGAAATGATATTGAGCAGGACACTTTGCAAATGCATAATCTTTTACCCAAGATGATTAAAATATGAATAGAAAGGGGAAAACAACAGCCTACCCAGAAATTAAAGACATTCCTGGTCTCTCAATCCCATTTTATGTTTTCTAAAGCTCTTTATCTCACTAAGAGTGCAGTGTTCTACCTTCACTGAGTGCCCTTCTACTCATATTTTCCTGAATGCCAGCTTTTGATACATTGCAGCATTCACGAATGTTGATCAGTTATCACTTAAAGCTTTTCTTAAGATAATATTTCATATGTACTCCTCCTTCTGAAGATGTCACTCCATCATTTAATCTTGATAGCACTATATATGGACTATTATGTCTCCTTCATTGACATTCTTATGCAGCAGCTGTTTTACACGAGTCTCTTTTGTTCTCACAGTCTTTTCTGTCACCAGCACAGCTGTCTTAGTTGTACATTACCTTTGCTGCTTTCAATTTCAATTCAAGACTTTGTTGAGTCTATTTACATCAATTGATAATCTGGATTTAAACTTTTGTGATCAACATAAAGACAAATATTTTCCAGGGAAAAACAAATAACAGGCACTTAAGCATAAGCTTTTCTTTTAAAATACAATTTAAAATAAAATTTATCAATGAATTTCATTGGGAAAAGAGAAAAAAAAAAACAAAAAAAAAATTCTACGTCCTTTCTTCTACACAGCAAATTTCAATCATGAATCCCTAGGGAATTTGACTAGGTTGTATTATAGGTACATAAGAAACATTGTAAGTTAAATTTTTGTGAGTTAAGCATTTACATTCCCACCATCTGTAAGTACTACAACTGTACCTGCCACTTCAAATAGATTCCTCTGTTAGTTTTAGGAGTTGTGCTTTTTTTCCCATGAATCTTAAGTTTATAAATATTTTTAATTTACTGATTCAATTCTCCTAGAAATTCTGCATGAATTTAAACTGCACATCAGATTTAGTTTGTAGTATCATTTCCTGAGATGTATGAATATTGTGCACCATTCTCAGAACATTAACAGAATTTACAAGGTCAGAATACTATTCAGCTGTCATGATGGTTAAGGAAAACAACCCCCATGGATGTACCCTTTAAAAGTAGCTTAGAACCAAACAAATAATTGAATTAATGCACTATGCTCTTGATCAATATGCCTGATGCCCATAAAGCCTTTAATATTGCCACCAGTACCTTCATTTTCAACCCTGTCAGGGAAGTCTTAGAAAAATTTTCTTAAAATTTACTTTGGTGGATTGCAAGCCAAAATCTAAAAAGAATGTAAAATATAGCAGATGATTATTTGGCTTTTAATACTGAAGTGTAGTGATATTCTAATTAAATTTACTGAATAATATAACCTCACTTAAAGCACAGAACAACAACACAAAGAAATTCTTTATTTCTATGCAATAAGTAATTGATTATTTGTATTTTATAATAAGAAATTTTTATAAAGGTATATATAAAGTTTAAAATCTATTCACCCTATATTAAACTAGTATTAAACTGATGTCTGCTAGGTTTGGATATTTTTTCTGAAAGAATACACTACAGCACAATACGAAATAAATCACTAATGCTTTTTAGCCAGGTATTCAATATAACTGGGTTCTCAGCATAACTCATTCTTGTCAGATCACAGCTGACAGAAGAAAATACCATCGATCTTGAATCTCAGAAATGAAGGTTAGGAAAGGAATGTTAATAGGAAAATACATGCAGCACTAATGATACTAAGTGAAATTTTATAACCCCATACATTAAATATTTCCATTTTCCATTTTCAAAATAAACCTCTCCTAATTTCAGTCAGAACTGAAACACATTAGAGGAGGAGGAAATCAAGATTAAGTTGCTACCGTGAGTCCCTGTTGCAGGTCCAGTTTCCATCCACACACTTCTATCATCAAGGTCACTTATTAGATATCAATTAGTTTGGTAACAATTATTAAATCTGGTCTTGTTTTACTTGATTATTGCACAGAATAAGTGCAAGTGCTTTCAATAAACAGAACTATTCCCTTGATTAATATGCAATACCTGTGATTTGTGACATGCTTTACTTGGTAGCCATGTAAGCAGAATTAAACATAAACTTCTGATTATTGGGCAAAGAAATCTTCTTTCCTTGTTCTGATTTTTTTTTTTACTATTTTCTATTACCTTTGTATTTGAATGAAATCAATTTCATCTGATCACAAAAAAAATTGTTCTTATTAGAAGAATGCCACATCTTATCAAAATGGGAATGTAAGCAAGAGAGAAATAATTCCACCTATGTCTTTGTCACCCAGAGAAACCAATACATTGATTAACTGGGAGACTAGCACGCAGTCAACTGTGATTAGCTGCATAATTGTGACTTTGGTGCTCCAGATTAACTCTAGGATTACTTTGCTTACTGTATAAAAACCATTTCTTCATGAAGCAGAGAGTATCACTCAATACCGTCTTTAGATATTACATATGAATTCAGTAATTCTGAGCCCTACTCATTCCTTTGGGCAATAACACATGCAACTCATGTCAGAGATGCTGAGAGCTCAGCACCTTTCCTCATTTTATTTCGATCAAACTGAATCAGTCTGTATCTTATGCCCAAAAAGAAGAATGCAGTGGAAGGGTTTATACTTTACAAATTATTAAAATCTCAGCCAAATTCATGGATCAATGATTGACATGACTTTAGTTAGATAGCACACTTGCAGTCTTACAGAGAGAAGCCAGGGACTCATCTGATAACAGAAGCCAAAAGGGAAACACCAGAGAAATATCTCAAAAGAAATAAGTGGTGCACGTCTAGGAAGGTGACACAGCCAAGGGTCCAGCTCTCTAAAGAGGTGCCATTGCACCAATTCATGCAGCATAGGCAACAGAGAGTTGGAAGCTACCACCATGCTGCTAGATAGCTATGACTTTGTTGCCAATACTGAAACTTGATGGAATTACTGAAACTTGGAACTCTATGCCATGACTATCAGTGGCTACAGGCTATTTAGAAGAGGCAGGCGAGGAAGGAGAGGTGGAGAGGTTTCCCTCTGCATCAAGAATTGGATTGAGTGTGAAGAGCTGTCTCTGAAGAACAGTCATGAGCAGGTCAAAAGCCTGTAGGTAAGAATCAGAGACTGAGGCAACAAAGGAAACTTTGTGGTCAGTGTCTACAACAAGCCCCTGATCAAGGGGACGCTACTTACAAAGCCTTCTTGCTCCAGCTACAGGAGGCATCATTCTCACAGGCTCTTGTTCTCTCTGAGGGCTTCAACCACACTGACATCTGCTGGGAAAGTAGCACAATGAGCTGTAGGTAATCCAGAAGATTTCTGGAAAACATGGAAGATAACTTCCTGACAGACAAGTAATAGACAGCCCTGCCAGAAGGAATGTGATACAAGATCTTATGGTCGCCAGTGTAAGAGAACCAGATGGGGACATCAATATTGGAGGCAGCTTGGCCTGCAGTATTCATGCATTGGTGGGTTTTGCAGTCCTGAGGGAGCCTAGAAGAAAGAAGAGAGATGATTTGTCAGAGCATTTAGTGATAGAATAAAGGGAAATGGTTTCAAACTAAAAGAGACTAGATTTAGATTAGATATTAGGAAGAAATTCTCTGTTATGGAAGTGGTGAGGTAGTGGCACAGGTTGCCCAGAGAACCTGTGTATGCCTCATCTCTGGAAATGTTCACGAGAAGCTTGAATGGGGTTCTGAGCAACCTGGTCTAGTGAAGAGTGTCCTTGTCCATGGAAGAGGGGTCAGAACTAGATGGTATTTAAGGTCCCTTCTAATCCAAACCATTCTATGGTTCCATGTTAATGCCAGAAGGTCAGATCCACCTAGGCTTACATGTTCATTTTTATCTTCCAACTCTTGTTGTTAAGGCAGTAACTCTAAGAAACAGCTTTGACAAAAACGTCTTCTCTTGTACACTGTTGTGCTGTTGATTTACACTGGCAATAAGTTTTGATCTTAAAAAACCCAGGAAGTTTATGCTATTTGCACTAAGTTTTCAGGAGGGATAATAAACACTTGCTTTTAAATGCTAGTAAGTGATTTAAAAATCTCAACACATTAAAATACAAAATACTAAGTTAAGCTGTTTATTCAAATCTTTATTGAGGAAAGACTGAAAACTCACTTTCCATGTATGCATGCCTGGCAGAGATTTGGGTCTGAGCCAGTGGAAATCTGTTCTAATAGTCCTGAAGGGGATAAAGTTGTCTATAAGGATTTTTCTTGTTTTTTTGTTTAGTTTTGTTTGTTTGAATGTGAAATAACAGGGAAATGATTTCCATTGAATATCTGAAAGATAAATTGGTCTTACTGTAAAATAATTCTGGATGTCTAAACAGAGAAATTAATCATGTGAATTCCAGATTACTTTAAATTCTGGTATCAACAATTACTCTTTGTATGCCAACTTAATTCTGCAATCATAATTCTACTCTCACATATCTTCATGTTTGATATTTCAGAATGATGACTGCCACAAGATTTTTAGAATATCTCACTATTGCAAGCTAAGAAAATTTCTCGTGCACTTGAGAAATGCAGGATAAGGACAGATAGCAGTTTCATAGACATTAATATGAGGAAATAATCAAGCTACACGCAAGTCATATTTTTTATTTATCCCCATAGAAAGACAATCAATGTATTCACAGATAATTTTGAAAAAAAGAAAAAATGTCTACAAGGTATGATAAGGGAATCTTCTTCTCTACCCTACATTGCTGGGGTCTATACTACGGAACTGCATTCAGATCTAGACACTCTACACCCTGAAAGAGCTCAGTTCATGGATTGAAATGAGACTAAGGTAAATTAGCAGTTGTATAGAAATGAAATGTATGAGACTGGGTTTAGAAAGGAACTTACTTCATTTCTAAAACTTAAGACTAAGTACAGAAATGTTGATGCTCTCCCAATTCATCAAAGACTATTGCTATGGGGAAGGGAATAAAATGTTCTTTCTGTCTGTATTTAAGTGGATTTCAAACCGAGCAAAGCAGATTCAGATTACAGTCTAAAAATAGCTTTCTGATGGTAACAATGAAACACTGGAATAGCTTGATATGAGTAGACTGTGGACACCTTTGAAAAAAGTTAAGTAAACATCTATAGGTAAGTTCATAGCTAGAGCTAATATTGCCTTAGATCTGGAAGGTTAACTAGGTGACATTCTTTGTCATTCTATGCAAGCCAAGTTTACCTAAGTGTATTTAAGACAGATGGGGTGAGGGGAGAGGGGATGAATCAAAACCAACCTAGAAGATGTATTAACATATTCTATATGTTAATATAGAACATATATAACAGCCAGCTTCCATTGGCAAAAGGATTAATGGTTAGATATCTAACTTTTGCTAGGTGCTCTTGTGTTTGAGTAATTTTTTTAAGCAATCTATTCCATCTTAATATGAAAGAGGGTTTTTTTTTTCCATAGAAAAGTGTTAGACAACTGCATTTTGCATTTGCTTTATGCTTTTGAGGATTTGGCCCAATCTGCAAATAAATATAAATCTTTCCTACACAACAGTTAATACAACCAAAGCACAAGTCAGGGCCCATGCAACAGTAGCTTCAGCACTGAGCTAGAGTTTATTTCAGATATAAAATAGATAGAACAGGTGCGATCAAACAGTTTTATTTCCTTTGTGACATAAAGCCTCAATCCTATGAATGAAAGCCTAGGTCTTTCCAAATAGTAAACTTGCTGAGAAAGGGATTGAAGAGGTTTACAGTGATAACCTCAAGGCATAGAGGAGACAGTGCTATAGAGAGAAATATGGAAAAATCTGGCAAACTTAATGTGGAAACAAAGTGGGAAAATTCTATATTTTAGATGGGTTTTAGGGAAGACAAATTTCCCTATCATACAGTTTTTCCTGATAATAGAAACTTTAAAGAACAATAAAACAAAATTCATAATGAAAAATATTTACTTAAAAAACAAACAAATAAACTAAATGTTATAATTCAAAATATGTAGAGCAAGGAATATAATTTTTCTTCAGATAATTCTGCATTAGCATTTACTTTGATACACCTTAACAAAAATGTATAGAATAAGAAATTAGTTCTTCAGTTCTTACTGTTATTCTTGATCCTATCCTGAGGAGAAAGGAGCAGCAGGGACTGTGATGAAATGAGTGCAACTCTCTTTCCCTGTCCCCCTACTACATGGCAGGAGGAGGTAGAGGAAATCAGGAGTAACATTAGGCCCTGAAAGTGGGGAGGGGTGGGGAAAAGATGGGGAGTTTTTTTATTTCTAATTATCCTACTCTGATTTTATTGGCAATAAATTCAATTAATTTCCCTAGTTGAGTCTCTTTTGCCCATGACAGTAACTGCTGAATGCTTTCTCTCTCTTCTTATCTTGACCCACAAGCCTTTCATTATATTTACTCTCTACTGTCCAGCCAAGAAGGGGAGGGATACAGCAGCTTTGGTGGGCACCTGCCATCCAACCAAATTAAACTCAACACACTAAGATAAGGTAGTTTTGCTTTTGGTGAGATGCTTTTCAGTTCTAGTGAAGAATTTATTCAACTTAAGCAAAACCAGCAAGTTCAACAAGGTAAGAAACTACTATGTCATTCCTTCAAAACTATTTAAGTGACTATGGTAATTATTAAATAGCTGGATTCTGATTTTAAAAATATCCAAAACAAACAATCAAACAAAAATGAAAAAAGAAACAAATTAACAAAAAAGAAAAAGTGGGGGATGGGGGAGTTTCCACCATAAACACTTATTTCAAGAACATAAAGTCTAAAAGCTGGCAAATCCAGAAAATTGTTGCCTTTAAAAACAAGAGAAGCTGTGTAAAGATTTTAAGGTTGTATTAGATGAAATAGGAAAATCAGGTAAGAATCAAATTTGGAAAAAAACCCACTCTGAAGAAATATCATTTATCTTGTTGTTTCCAGCCAAACAATTGAAATTGTTAAGCAGTGCAAGACAGTCAAGATAATTAAAATTAATACAGGGTTCCATATTCATCCTATGTAATTTTGGGTGCATAAATAATGTACAGACTTAAGAACTTCTGTGCCTAAAAGTCCATACAAAATCCATGTAGAAAGATAGACTCATGTACATGGTGCATTGCTTCATTCCAAATCTTAAAACATTTCATGAAAGTCACGTCTCTTGCAAGCTACAGTGAACAACTTGTACCAGGTTTCTTTATATGAAAAAAATCAACAACAACAAAACAAGCTAAACTTTCTTTGATGACACTGTTGAGTATAAAAGACAATGAACTAAACTTTATTCCTTACATGAGTGCAACAGTCACCAAAGTCAGTAGGAATCCTGTTCTGTGTGGATATTTCGCCCTTAGTGGCTGTGAGCAAATTATTGTATGGCAGTGATTCTCAACAACTGTGGAAATGACAGCTGGAAGATGAATATAAGAACAGATTGGAAGTGACAGTGAGTCTGACTATATGCACAATCTTTTCTGTAGAAATGAGCTAAAAGTAACATCTCAAGTTCTCTCACTCTTCTTGCTACTAGCAGCTATTTTTATGAATCCAAAATAATCAAAGTGGTCTATAGGTCAAATGTTTCTATGGAGAATAAAAATGAAATTATTTCCTGAAGCCGAATATGATATCCAATTTACAGTACCGATAACAAAACCATCTGATCTTAATGCAGATTTTGGGTACTAAGATACCCAAGGAATAATACTAACACTATGTATCATTTCTTGCTAGCTGTGACCAGACTCCTGATTTCAGTTTGGGAGAAGAATAAGGAAATGCTTCAGATATATGTATATACATGTATATATATATATATTTATAATATATATTATGTATGTAAGCAATGGAAGAGAATCAGAATTTAAGTAGCTTTAGGCTGTGCCATTCACATCATTCTGTCTGGAAGTAGAAATGTTTCCAATATTTGTTGTTCCTGAAAATGTCTGAAGGGAAAGGTATTTTGACTACTTTTGAGATCTTTCTTATTTTGCAATTCAGGTGTTGTATAAGTTAAAATTAGAACTTCAAAAAATGTATAAATAGTTTTGGTCCTGTTTAGATCGACTGTATTGATAATCAAATTAATTTTCATTAAAGTTTTTTGGGATTTTTTTTTGTGAAAAGATAATGTGATAATTTTGTAAACTTTGGAACTTAAGTATACATAGTAGACCCATAAGTTACCTAAGATACCTAATATTGTGGAGCATCTGTACCCTTCATATCACTTTGACTGCATTTTGCAACTAAGCAAAACTAATTATTGTGAAGAGAATCAGCAGTATAAATTTAGATGGGAATAAAAGTCTCATACTTTTGGTTTCTAGGTCTCACACCTCTAAGGAGAACTATTAAATTAATATTTACCTGGGGCATTTTGAACACTGATCATAAATCTTAAAAAGAAGAGGCATTACCTACTTCATGGATAACAAGGGAAGTCTGCTTTGGAAAGGTTAATAGTTCAGACAGGACCTTTGATAATGAGTAATTTTCATTTTTTTCTAGTTCTCGACAAGTCAATTCCCCCTTGTATGTATACTGAAAGTTTAGGATAGCTAAAAAGCAACGCTCAGGCAATGTGGAACTTGAGTTTCTTGTGGAGAATGGTAAGCAATAGGACTTATCTTTTTCCTTAAAGAGCAGATCCTTAAAGTCCTCTGCAAAACTGACTATAAGGCTAACACTTGATCAGTGCTCTTGTGAAAAAATTTTTCTCAGCATTTACTGTAATTACAAGAAAATAAGAGGATATGCTCAAAACAAAGTGTGAAAGCAGTTTTAATAATACATATATAAAAATACTTTTCAGTCATACAGAACTGATGTTGATACCTGCAAGAACTGAGCAGAATTTAGACTGTTAACATCCATTATGAAAACATGAGAAAGAAGACAGAAAAACAAATCAAAACCCCCAAACCATGCAAGCAACCAACAAAAAAACTTAAGCAAATAAACAAACAAAATGCAACAAAAAATCCAACAATGGGATAAACCTAGACTCTGAGTTTCCAAAGGGTTTTCAGGAAGTAATCTCAGCCACAAAGTAATTTCCTACATTAATTTTGAATGCTGAGTCTCTTTGCTTTTTTAATAAACATTGAAGACTTCTGCTATTGCTTTAGCTCTTTCCTAAAATACTGCAATGTGTGCTCTTTAATAAAAGAGCTCTGGAATAATATTCCAGTTGGCAAATTTAATAAAGCTCTAGGGTGCATTCTGAAATCCTTCCTCCAGTATGCAAATAAATGCAAGCTGTTCATAAAATGTTAAAAACACAAACCTGGAATGACACTGGATTTGAATGGCTGCTGCTGAAAATACTATTATACTTTAAAAATATAATTCAATTTGTACAATAAAGAACACTATAGTTACTTATTAGCTAGTAAATGATCACTTTGCTTTGTAGTATGCCACCTCTGTTTCATTGGCACAGGATCCACAAATTCATAAAAGTAACAATGTTTTTATATAATAAGTAAAATCATGAAATTCTGAATTTGACCCAAAAATATAATATTCTTTTTTGGATAATTTGCAAGTATCGCAGAATCATTAAGGTTGGAAAGGACCACCAAGATCATCGAGTCCAACATGTGACGGAACACCACCAAATTTACAAGGTCATAGCACTAAGTGTCATGTCTACTTGTATTTTGAAAACCTCCAGGGATGTTGACCCCACCATCTCATGGGCAGTTCTTTCCAATGCTTGACAAAGCTTTCTCTAAGAAATTCTTCCTGGTGTTCAACCTGAACCTCCCTGGTGTAACTTAAGACTATGTTCTCTTAAGACTTTTTCCAGTCACTGGTTGCCTGAGAGGAGCCAGTCCCCACTTTGCTAAAACCTCCTTGCAGAGCACTGTAGAGAGAACTAAGGTCTTCCCTGAGCCTCCTTTTCTCCAGGTTAAATGACCCCAACTTCCTCAGCCACTCCTCATCGGATTTACTCTCTATACCCTTCTCCAGCTTCATTGCCCTTCTCTGGACACACTCCACCACCTAAATGTCATTCTTAGGGCCCAGAACTGGACTTAAGAGGTGGTCTTACCAGTGCCGAGGACAGGGCGACAATCTCTACCCTGGTCCTGCTGGCCACACTCTTGCTGATACAGGCCAGGATGTCACTGGTCGTCTTGGCCACCTGGGCACACTGCTGGATCATGTCTAGTGGGATGCTGGAAAATGCCCCCAGGTCCTTTTCCACCAGGAGCTTTCCAGCCACTTCTCCCCAGCCTGTAGAACCTCATGGGGATATTGTAACCCAAGTGCAGAACCTGACACTTTGCCTTGTTGAACCTCATACAATTAGCCTTGGCCCATTAATCCAACCTGTCCGGATCCCTCTGAAGAGTCTTCCTACCCTCAAGCAGATCAAAAGACCCACCCGACTAGTTGTTATCTTAAAACTGACTGAGGATCCACTTGATCCCCTCATCCTGATCATCAGTAAAGATATTAAACAAGGCTGGACATGACTGCATTAACCACCACCTTCTAGGCCTGGCTATTCTGCCCATTGTAACCCAGTAAAGGGTGCATCTGTGCAATCCATGGGCTGCCACTATCAAAGGCTTTACTGAAGTCCAGGTAAACTCACAAGTCTATCAATCCCGATGGGATTCACCTCAGATACTGAGGGTCTGGAACTGTTTATGGTTGCTTTAACAATGCCCTCACCATGTCAGCCTCTCTCCATGCTGGGTCTTTCTGCTCTCTCTCAGCTTGTCCTGACTCCAGGAACCCACTGCCTAACCCCTTCAAGTGTTTTGCTCCAGAATTTACTGTAGTCACCACTGCTGTCGCTGTTGTCATCATACACCTTCTCAACTTTTAATGAATTTATGCATTTAATGGATGCACTATAATGTATTTAATGCACCCTAACTTTTAAATTATTGAATTTGTAACCTTTATAGCATTTTGATCCTTTTCTATTTACAAATGTTCCATCATTTTAAAAATAGGTTTATGTTAAAAGCTTGGAAATTTTCAATTGAACACTATTTTTTTATTATACATTGAAAATACATTAATTTTCTTTTCTTTCTGTAACATTGCATTTTTAGTTATGGTTTATAAGAGAAAAAAAAAATAAAGATGTACTTTAAAAAACCCCAAAAAACTAAAATAAACTGACTCCAAAGGAAAATTAATTTAAATCAGTACAAAAAATCTATAGGCAATTTACTCCACGTTATGAGAATTAAAATAGGTTTTATTAAAATGTCTGTATCACAGTGCAAATTTTTACACAGAAGCTTAAAAAGGAAAAAAAACCTATCTTTTAGAAACTCCTATTGGTCCCTATGACAGATTTCCAATTGAAAATATAATGTCAGAAATACAGAAACTTAATATAGATGTCTACAACCATTCTACTCACTCAAAACTTCCGTTTTTTCAGATATAAAGATGCACTTTAAGGCCGAAGCTTGTCTAACTTCTTTCAGACATCTGTTTAGGATGAAATGAATCACACCATAAAATTGCTTAATTGACTCTATGACTATAAAGTCAGTCTGTATGTATAAATTCCAGCCATGGGAATCCGAAACAGAGATTAATGGTTTTATGAACATCTACCCTTTAACAAAGTTAGTGCCCTGATTTTTGTCTCAGAAAAGCATATTTTACAGCTTCAGAATTTAAAGCTAAAATCCCTTTTTTTTCTCTTTTCAGTCAGCAAAAGATATATTTAACACAATCTTAGTAAGACTATGTCTAACAGAGGACAATTAAATGCTTCTAACTTTATGAAGTATAGAGGAGCAGGATAGTACCTTAATTACAAAATTCAAAAGGCACAGTTTGTGCACTAATAAAATCTGTCTTAATAACACTTTCTGTTGCAGATACAGTAAAAGTTATAAGTTTGCATTGTGCAATTATCTTTCTTGTTTCCATTAACAATCAGGAAAAACAAGGACAGCTTTGGAAAGACTACATGAGAGTCAAAATGCAGCTGCTAGAAATTACTACAAGAATGAGAATTTAATCACACCATCACTTTGAAGACAACAGTTCCATACTAGTATACCTCAATTGTTCAGTGGCAGAAGTTGTAGAATGCGTAGAACAGAATATATTTTAGACAGAAACAACCAAGTTGCCATGAGCCATCTCATGTGTTAGGACTACTCTAACACAAAATGATTTGAGGTTACACTCAAATGGGTTAGGAATGCTCAAAGAGTTTCTCTGTTGGCTTTACTGTGGGAGTGGTAAACTTCACGTAAGTGACAATCATCAATAGCTGCCAAGAGTAATGTGTTCCATTACACCTGCAGCATTCATAAGACGATATCTCCCTTTTGCTGTGAAACCCTGACAAGTTATATTTATTTTCTACCCTTGTCAAAAAGCTTAGTATAAGTTGCTACTTGGTGTTTCAGCAAAGAAAGGATATGTCATTCTGTGCTAAAACTTACAATGATTTGACAGTGTATTTAGCTCTGTGTTAAATAGAAGTACTTTTTCATCAAAACTCTGTGAATAACAATTCTGGCAGTAGCACACGACACCCTGAAAAAATGTAGCTTTTAAATAAATCTTAATGTATGGAACACTTAATTGTAATTGCAAAATGAAAAAAAGAGTGGCAACCTAACTAGCCATAATTGTTAAGTACATTCTTCTTTGACGTTGAACACCTGAAGAAAAACAAACTCAAACTCTTAATAGCTCTAGTAGAGCAATTTAAACAGTAGTGATTAAATCTGATTTTGCAATGAAACTGTAAGAGCTTCAAGTTACAAACAAAGGTAATTCTCATGGGAAAGTAAAGCAGAAACTATTAAATTATACAGTGTTATCTTTCTGTTTCCAAGTGTTTTGTTCTTATCATAATTTTTAGTAATGCTTCATTACTTGGAACAAACACTTGCAAATGTATCAGAATAAAATTTATTATAACTTCCATTGTCTGTCCCTTCTATTTTTATGAATTTGTGACTTTTGGTGAGTAGATCAGAAGTCAAAATTGCACTAATAGCACTCAGCACATACTTGTTTGGTGAAGTATTAAGAATTGTCAGAACTGCATAAGCTTTTATGCATATATGTATGAGTATGCATATATGTATGACATATGTCCAGTATCTAGACACAACTGTAATGAGAAATTTCAAACATAAAAATTTATTTTTTTCTAAAATTGTTCATTAATACAATAAGCTATGGACTAATTCTTACATAACATTAATCATTATTATTGCATTTTAAAAACTTTGTCTTTAGCACTCATATCATAAAAAAGCTCTTACAACACTATGTAGCCCAAGATGTTTAGTTATCATTAATATTTATAATCCTTGGTGAATGTTGGTTGCTGGGGCCCAGGAGATTGGTCTAGGGAGCTCATCACTGAAAGATGTCAGAACTGAAGTGAGCCTGTTTTCTTTCTTCTCTGATTTTCCTGGTTTATACCTGAGGCTTCTGTATTGTTGTGCCCCTCACAAAGAATCTATGAGGGAGTTTTATCTGCTCCTGATACTGCTTTTACAGTTTTTGAATGGAGTAGTATTTTAAATATATCGTTCTTATATATTTGAATATAGAACACATGCAGAATGCCTTGCCTATTTTTAGTCTCTTCTTTTGCTTATCTCATGCTTTCACTAATTTTTATTGCTTGAATCTGTTGCCTCTTTGGTGGTCACACAAATCATATACAAAATGTTCATACATTGTCTTTAGCTATTCCATAACTGTTTAACAGAATGCTTATATACTATTGCTGTTTACACTACTTTATACTATTTTACTATGCTTCTGTTCAGCTATACCCTGACTAACGTACTTACAATTTATAGACCTTTATTTTGTCTATGAACTCTCTCACCTAAAGAAAATCATAGTAATAATAAAAACAACACAGACTGAAGCTGTTTCATATTTACTTTTCACTAGCAAAATTGTGCCACATTTCTAATTATTTCGTGAGTACCATTACCCCTTCCTTCATTTTAGAGGCCTGATTCATGAGTTTATTAAGGTTAGTCAATTTTTAAGCAGTTTTTTAACAGTAAGTACACTATACAAACTAGTGAGGCCTGTTATAAAGTTAAGCCTGTGCTAAGGTACTTTGATGAAATGAATTCTGAGGCTACATCTACACTCTAAAATAGTGCACAGTAGAGACATCTTTACACTTTTTGATCTGTCAGACTCCAGGATGAGAACTGCCATATTCTCATGAATGTGATGTTTTTCTGATGCAGAATGAAAGCTCTGTAGTCAGTGTGAAAAATGGCATCAATGGTTACACTGAGTTTGAGAACCTGATGTCAATCCCTGCATAGATTTGAAATGGTTAAATGTCGTCTGGTGTCTCAGAGCTGAGATGGAGTATATTCTTGCTCTTGAATTAGAGAAATAATTTGAAATAATTTTATCTATCTGCTTTATTTTGTTTTTGGTGGAAAAATACTACCTCAAGTAAGTTTCACTAGAAATTTAAAGCTGCTCTCCAGCACAACAAAATCCTTGGCTATGTCAGGGTAATAGATCTTTTCCTGGCTAAGTGGAGTAATAAGAGCTTCAGCAACTCTGGTAACATGAGACACCAGGTCAGACATCTCAAAAACCTCTCTGAACTAGCTGAATTTTGGTCAGTTGTAACTGAGCATTTTTCCCCCCTCAGTTGCAAGCTTAGCAGCATAAATTAGCTCTAACACTGCGGACATTAAAAGGAGAAAGTCTAAAAAAGAAAAGGAGAAATTATAGACCATTATTTTATGCTATAAGATATATTCAGAGTATGGGAGATGGTAGCATTATAAGTCTAACTTATCTTTCCTGCAAACCATTTTCTAGGAAACAGTTATGATTGTAGTGCAATTATTCTTGTTAATTACATCAATATAAGATGTAATCTTGTGATTTGCATATCAAGTATTTATAGGCTGCCATAAAATCTCCTTGAAAGAAGTACAGGCTTCTCATCCATGCTAGTTTTCTACTTGTTCATTGCACAGATTAGCAATGACCATTAAAGACAAGAGAATCAATGAAGTATGAGAATCCCACAGAAGATGTATCTGGAACATATAGGAATAGTCATAGTTTTCTATTACAATCTTTCTGTCTCTCTGACAATAATTTAAGTCTTGCAAAGGATGAAAATAAACAACAAAAATCTCATCCTCATTTGCTTGTGTATTAAGGTTAGTTGTTTAGTAAAGCTGTGTGTTTACTCAGTTGAAAGACGAGATGCTTAGAGATTGTTTTTACACTGTAACAATAAACATTTGAGTATGTCTTTTCACATGTAGTCCTGGTGTGGGCTAGGGTCCTTCCTAAGAATAATGAAGAATGTTGCTACTGTGTGTGAAATTGTAATCTATAAAAAAAGTACGTTTATTACAACATACATTTTTATAGTATTTTACTCCTACAGTATTAGCAGTAAAAACTTGAGGAACTCAATAAGAAACATTCTTTCTTTGCTTGTTTATTTCCAGCAGACAACAATTTGAGAATGCTATGGTAAAGGTCGTACTGATATGTTTTGAAGGCAGTTATACTTTGGTATGCAATTCTATCAATTCTAGTTTGGATGTTTCAGTTTCTCAGAACTCAAGTCTTGATAAAGTTCTAAGAGAGTTAGAGCAATGGATTGAATATCTGCAAGGACAGAATGTAAAAGAAGTGTTACAGGATATGTAAGAGAAAGCAGGCTTTGCTTCCAGGTCATAAATGTCTCCAAGGAACTGAAGATTACAAGAATATGGATGAAATGTAAGTTTGAGTAACACTGTCAAAATTTTAATATAAAAATGATTACATTTTTTAATACACCAAAAATAACTGTAAACTGATAGAGTTTCATGGAATGTCTGATATTCTACATAATACATAGCAAACAGTTATTTGAAGTTGGATTTTTTTTCTGCTGAACAGTTTTTTTCTCCTTTTTCTCCTCACTCCTGTTTAGTGTCCAGCTAAGCTTGCTATTCCTTGTTGCTATTTCAATGACCTATTTGTTAGCTCTTCATTAACCTTGTCATATAACATTTATGTTACAAGTTTACTATTCCTAAGGCTTATTAAATTGAGTTTATTACTTACTTTTAGCACAGAAACATCCCAAATATCTGTACAGCATCGTGACTGTAAGAAAAAAGAATATATTAGAGAGGAATTGTGCAGAAATACATTAAATATTCTTCAGTTTAGAACTAGGAAAAGATAGTCGACAAGGGATAGTCAAAAAATTAACAACACTAATACAGCATGAGCTTTTGACAGTGCACAAAATTTGTTATGTCTATATCTTGTTTTGCATGATAAATTTTTATTGAGTATGTAAAACCACACAGAACATCAAAATATATTAAAATATGACCACATTTTTAATAGTCCAAGGCAGGGAGGAAAAGCAACAAGAAATAGTGCTTAGGGTTTGGGGTTTTTTCTTTTTTTTTTTGGGGG